>PVLD010034018.1:0-13080 GCA_004027595.1 Dinomys branickii | reverse complement strand
TTTTCCCAATTTGTGGGTTTTCTTTTTACTTTGCTGGTGATTTCTTTAGATGTACAAAAACTTTTCAGTAGGATGAGGTCCCAGTTATTGATTCTTTGAAGTGTTTCCCTTGCTGTTTCATTTTTGTTCATGAACTCTCTGCCTACTCCTATGTCTTCAAGATTTTTACCTACTTTCTCTTCCAATAGATTTAGAGTTTCTGTTTTAACATTAAGATCTGTGATCCATTTTGACCTGAGTTTGGTGCATGGTGATAGACTTGGGTCTATGTTCAGTTTTCAGCAAGAGGCAAGCCAGTTTTTCCAGCACCATTTATTAAACAGGTCATCCTTTTTCCAGTGAGTTTGGTTGGCTCCTTTGTCAAATATTAGGTGGCTGAGTGTGTTTTTCATTGTGGTTGCACCTTCCAGTCTGTTCCATTGGTCCTCAGGTCTGTTTTTTAGCCAGTACCAGGTTGATTTTATTATAGTAGCTTTGTAGTATAATTTCAGGTCAGGGATTGTGATTCCACCTGACTTGTCCTTGTTGCCCATGATTGCTTTTGCTATTCTGGGTCTCTTCTGGTTCCAGATGAAATTAAGGCATATTTTCTCTAGATCTGTGAGGTATGCTAATGGTAGTTTAATGGGAATTGCACTGAATCGGTACAACAGTTTTGGTAGTATGGCCATTTTCACGATGTTGGTTCTTCCTAACCATGAGCAGGGGATGTTTTTCCAATTATTGAAATCCTCTTCGATCTCTTTTTTCAGAGTACTGTAGTTTTTACTGAATAAATCTTTCACATTCTTTGTTAGATTGATTCCTAAGTATTTTAATTTCTTGGTTGCTATTGTAAAGGGTATGGTTTCCTCATTATCTCTCTCAGTCTGTTTGTTGTTCGTGTATAGGAATGCTATTGATTTTTGGGTGTTGATGTATCCAGCTATGCTGCTGAATTTGTCGATTAATTCCAGGAGTTTTCTTGTGGCGTTTTAGCCTTCTTTCTAACTGTGCATCTGATTCTGTAGCTAGTGCCTCCGTCAGCATTTTCTGCAGCGGTGATCAGGCTTCATATTCTGCTCTTCCGGAAATGAACCACTGGTTGGAGTCCAAGTTCCGATCAAATTCCCTGCTGTCCAACTCAACAGCACTTTGCATGTTGTACTTTATTTGCTGGGAGACTCAAGTATATGTTTGACTTGAAATAATGTCTATTGGCCAATGGGTAGGTTTCAAAATTTATAAGAAGCATGCATTTTTTAAACTAGATCTTTTATTTTCCCATTTCCCATTTTAATAACAGCAATAACAGCAACAGTTTAGGAAAGTATGTTCCTCCTAATGTCTCTAAGTACAAAGAGATGATGTATTTTTTAAAAATTTTATTATTAAACCAGTACTCAGGGACAGTGATGATTACATTGGAAGCTCATTTCAATGCTCTGCTTTTTAATGCCACTGCCTCTGAAGGACCCTAAGCACTAAAGTAGAAAAGTTACAGTAGCTGAGGGTGCATTGAGGTAATGTAATCCAGGCCACGAGATGGTACCTACCCTTGGGTCTGTGCACTCTGCTAATAATGTGGACCTTAAAGGAAATGAAAGTGTCACAGTGAATATGAAAGAAACAGATGTGCACCGGTATGTGACACTAATGGGAAAAATTAAAGAGAAAAGCTCAATCCAAAAGAGAATAAACCTAAATGTATCCAAACAAAAGCCCCATTAATGAAGTGCTTATTGAACATAAAACATGTTCAGAAGAAAGATAATCACACTTCTGCTGGATTGTAAAGATAAGTACTGGTTGTTGGTGCTGAGAGCTTGACGGGCAACTAGATGGAACTTCCTGATTAAGCACGTGCAAGACGAAAAGCCAACAACTGCATTATCTTAAGAAAGGTATTGAAAGCGTATGTTTAGACTGCAGAGTACTGGAATTATGCTTAATTTCCTAGTCATACCAGGTCAGGTGAGATTAACACAGCTCTAAGGAAAGGGCACAGTTTTGATCTTCACGTGCCAGGTCACTCAAATTTCAAACCTGAAATTCTGGGTCACAGTGAGCAGTCTCTCTCCCTCTCTCCTTCTTTCCCTCTTTCCCTTTCCTGTTTCTTTCTTTTTCTTTCATCACTGTGACAACGTGTTTGACATGTACTTGTACTTATAACCTGAAGATTCACATTTAACTATAGTTCAAATTGGCTAAAAATGTTATCTCGATCTTGCTTTATTTTGGGTCTTTTTTGGGTCAAAGTTAAAGTAAAATAGAGAGATACACAATAAGGAAAAGCAGTTTATCTTGAGAGCAGGTGGAAATGTGTAACAAAGATATGTGGTTAAAGATGTCCAGGTAACTCTCTTCCTAAGAGAGCATGGAAGAGTCAACAGAAAGCCATTTTCTAGGGAATAATCTGATCAAAATACAGCAGGTCCAGTCTGTGGCTTTTGATTGGGAATTTCAGAGCACAGCAATAAAGAATTATCACCAGCAGTTATTGCTTTAACCTGTCATTGCCTTATTTTCCTGTTTCGCATTCCAAATCTTTCCCTTGTACTGAACTGCTCGCCCTACTTTATGTTTTCATTGTATTAGGCTTTTTGACATTTTTACCTTCATTTCCCCTTTCTAGCATACCCTGGAGTGTTATTCCTAGTGCTGGTGTAGTGGTCATGAATTTCTTAAGATGTTGTTTCTCTTGGAAACACCTGACTTCTCCATCAGTTTTTTTTTTTTTTTTTTTTGCGGTACTGGGGATCGAACTCAGGACCCTGCACTTGCTAGGCAAGCTCTTATTCCACTGAGCTATATCCCCAGCCCCTTCTCCATCAGTTTTGCAGATAATTGTGGAAGCTATATAAGCCCTGGATGGAAGTTGTTTATCTAAGGCTTGAAGCACTTCATTCCAAGTTCTTCTGCCCTTTAAAATTGAGTTGCATCTGCTGGAATTCTAATGGATTTGCCTTAAAAATGATTCATTGCTTTTCCAAAACATCTTTTAACATTCTGTCCTTGTGTTCAACTTCTGCACTGAAGTGAGTTCCAGGACTTTGAGTTTTGACTAGATTCTTCAGCTCTCCAGCTGGCAGATGGCTTTTTGGTACTCTTTCACACCAGACTGCAGGTAGCCACTGTAAGTCTTATATATACATGTGTGTGTGTATATATATCTGCAGGTAGCCACTGTAAGCCTTATATATATGTGTGTGTGTGTATATATATATATAATGGTTTTTGGTTTATTATATATAAGCCATATATATACACACACACACACACACACACACACACACACACACATATATATTCTGTTCTTTGAGTGAAAACTGACTGATACACTAACCAAATATTGATGTACAGTAAATACCTATAAAATGTGACAACTATACCTCAACTAGCAATAAAATAATTCCTACTGGACATTCTTACTTAGTAGCTTGATTTTGGTGAGATATTAGACAGCTTACTTCTCAATTCTCTTACTTTGTGAAAAATGGGAAAAGACCACCCCCTTACCAGGTTTTTGTTTTTAAAAAGATGATACATATATTAAGCCCTTAGACTGATGGCAATAAGCTTTGCAACTGAGTTGCTATGGTTACTACCATTTGCAAGTTTTTAGACTTTAAAACCTCTGTCCCACATTTACAAGACTGTATATGTGCCATCCTCACAGTAGTTTTCCTTCTCTCTCCACTATTAACTGGTGTTATTTTGCTATATCACATTCATGTTAGAATTGGCTTTATACTCTGGAAAGCAGCCTATGTTTACACAAAACATAAGTTTCCATAACACAAAAGTACAAAAGGTAGACTCCTACAACTTAGTAAATTACCCAGCACATAAATAAGTGACAAATACCAAGCCAGAGTTCAAAACTATGGGTGAAAAATTTTTGGAAATTTTATTCATCTTAATATTATATTTAAATATATGAATCAACAAGATGTATAACTAGAAAGTTCAACTAACAAATTTTCATGACAATGAAACACTGACACAATTATTTTGGTAAATAAGCTGAAAGCCAAAAATTGTAAATTAGTAAATGTAGGGCTAGGGATATGGCTCATCAGCACAGCACCTTCCTGGCAAGTGAAGGTCCTGAGTTTGATTTTTGGTATGAAAATAAAATAAAGTGAAATAGAATAAAGTAAAATAAAATGTGAATATAATTAATAACCTTGATTGATCAGATAGTGGTAGAAAAATGCACCAATTAAGCAACATATTTTTCCTTAGCATGCATACAACCTTTTGTAAAGGTTACATGAACTAAAACACAGAATAAATCCTAAAGAATTAGTACCCAAGGGACCGTGGACTAGAAAATAATCCAGCGTTCCTCTCCCTTGTTCGATTTCCCTCTCCATAGTTTTAGGGACTGAAATTATTCAATGAAAGTTTACATAGATAAAAAATTCTTAAGTGTAAGTTCTACACCATTTTGATAGTATAAATCTCTGTCTTCCTATTTCATCCTACATGAGGCACAAATTATTCTCTTCTTCTAGAATGTCCACACTGCCCTTCCATCAGTTCCTTAGTCCAAGTCTGGTTATCGTTCTTCCATGTTGGGTCACTGAAGCTCAAGCACTGTGTCTCGGTGCACAGTCATTCACCTTGGTTCATCTCATCACGTGGACGTCGCTTCATCCCCCATTCCCACATAGTGCAATACAGTGGGTGGGTGCATGAAGGAAGAAAGCCCATTCATACAATTGTATTACAGGGTAGAGTTCTAACTGTTCTATTTTATTTTCAGTGGTTGTAAAGTTCATACTGTGTGTAAATTATAAATTGAATTTCATCATGGGAACAATGTAAATACAGTGTTTAGTACTGTCCACAGTGTCAGGCAAGCACCGGGGTCATGGGCAGTATGTCCTGCTGATAAGTGTAGGCTCAGTTGTACAAGAAATGCAAATTGCAAGGAAACTATAATTCAGCATATCTTGCACCACAAAGACATCATAATGTGTAAGTCAAATAATGAGGGACAGGACATCTTATAATGTTTCAAAAATAGCAACTGATGAGTAACAATATAGTTTTTGAGGTGCTGGAGACTAAAGCCAGCTCACAATGCTAAGGAGGTGCTTTACTGAGTGGCACATCCGGGTCTCAAGACTTGTGATCCAGACAGGACGGCCACAGCAAACAGTGTGGATGTAAATGTCAGAAAAGAGTAAAGGCTAAAATGTACCTGAGTTTAGCATTCAACTGCAGATCTATATGAGAAAAGTAGACAAAAGATAATGATAAAATGGGAAATTCCTGAAAGGCAAAGCAGGAACAGAATACCATCACCTAGGACAAGCACAAGGTGCTTTTATAGGACTAGTACAATTCACAGCTTCCAACAAAAGAATTAAGAATATCATGAACAGATGAGAGTTCACAAGAACTGACAGTGGGAGGTAACAACATGAAGAGCCAGGAGATCCAAAATACATTTTGTCACAGTGTATTTTAATATGTAATAAATAACTAGAAAACATACAAAATTTAAATATAATTCAATGAATTCAATAAAAATAAGAACACACAAATATGTCATATAAGCAGGAAAGGAATGGCTAATTGAATATCATTCAAAAAGTGATGGTGACCTCTATCTTTTGTCAAAGAAATGACTATTTCAAACTTACAGAAAAGTTCAGGGAGTTTTGATACACTTCTTTCTAATCTTTGGACAGGAAGATGACTTCCACTCACCAAAAATTTAGAAATATGGGACAATTTCACTGAGGGGAAATGATGAAAACTCACCAAGAACATATTATCACATTCTATTCAGAGTTTATTAAATAATTGTATAAGTGAATGAGCATTAGACTTGCAAAGTTGCTGCAACAGCAGGAAATGTCTGACTACACTGTCCTAGATAGTATTGTCTTTCATGTACATTCATTTTCCCAAGAGAATTATACTTACCATCCTGATACGTCAGTCTCAGGCACGTGATTTGTTACTGCTGGCAGTATGTGAGCACTAAAGGAAGTGCAGGGTCCCGGGATGAGTGCTCTCTCTCTGATGAAACCATGTTTAAGCTAGAAGCTCTTTCCATGCAGGAAGGCTGCAGTTCATCCACTGTAGACACATTGTGAGCAAGAAATGAGCCTTTCGTGCCTTGAGTACTGAGTTTCGGGGTCATTATTGTGTGAATGCATGCGCCCTGAGAATTTATATGTCAAAGCCTAATTATCAGTCTGGTAATGTTAATAAATGTTCCCTTTCGCGAGGGGTTGGGTTATGAGGGAAAGCCACTGTGAAGGGATTAGTGTTCCTACAAAAGGGCCTGGGGCTCGTGAAGAAGGCAGGATGGTTCCACTTCCAGACCATGCCACTGCAGGACCAGAAAATGGCCTTTCACCAGACATGGATTCAGCCTTCAACCTGGACCCACAGCCTCCAGAATAATACAAAATAAACCTGTAGAGATTTGTAACATAATGTTGTAAATGTAGGATACTTTGTTATAGAAGCCTGGAATTACGTGTTGTACTCCTTTGATTTCACATTTCATAAAGCATCTTTAGGATATCATGTCAACAAATAAAGGAGAAAAGTTAAATGGACAACCCAATTGCTCTGCAAAAGTATGCAGTAAAACTCAATACTCATTTGTGACAGAAAAACTGACAGTAAAACATTATAAAATAAAGTAATAAAAAAAGAAGCCTTATCTTCCTTCAGGAAAAGAACAATAAAATAATGGTAAAACTGTTTGAAAACTAGCATCAAGAACAAGATAAGGATACTTATTACATAAGTGTACAGCCTCATAAAAGGTCAGGGAAAGATGATATATATTTATATAAAATGAGATATATATATATATCAAATGATATATATAAATCATTTTGCAGTAATTGCTTATATAAAAACACTAAATATTTTATTAAAATTATTAAAATTAATATGAGTCTAAAAGGTGACTGCATAGAAAAATTGTCTGAATTCTTCATAGCAAGACAATGAGAAAATGTTTAAATAAAATCTGTACTTTAAATTGCATAAATACAGAAATTACCTAGGAATTATGCATAAAATTGAGCAAGACATTTTAAAATATTGTTATTCAAAAAACCATTTTAAAGAACTATGAGAAGTAAAAATGCACCATGTTCCTGGCTATCATAAATGTGCCAGTTGATCTCAAATTGATTTATAGTAAAATGCAATGCTCATTAAAATTTGCACCTTATTTGTGTGGGACTTTACAATCTGATCTAAAATTTATGTGTTAAAACAAAAGGTTCAAAATATACAAAGTATTCATGAAGACTCACCAGAGAGACCTGCACATAGGACATAAATTTTATTGAGTGCTATGGTAATTATGTGTGTGATAGTGACAGAAAGATTGAAAAAGAAACATTGGGAAAGGGAATGTGCACAGACACCCTTTTGTGATCTGTGAAAACTTCATTTGTTACAGAGGAATTATTACAATTTAGTAAGAAACTCGCTTTCAGGGATATTCATGATTCAAGCTTAACAAACTAAGCTTTGAGATTTATTTATTGTGCCTGGAGTGCTATATGAATGCTGCACACATAAGTCTGGGGTGGTGACACGTGTGCATGACCCCAGCACCCAGAAGACTGAGGCAGGAGTATCCTGAGTATGAGACCAGGCTGAGCTACATGGCAAGGCCAAGGCCCACACAGACTATATAAGGAGGTCCTGTCTCAAAATACAAAGCAGAACACACACACACACACACACACACACAGGGCTGCATATTTGATTGGTCCTCAGCAAATTATGTGAAGAAATTATCTGAGGGATTATATGAAATCAGAGTAAGAATGATTTCTGCAAATAATTCTATAGCACCGTGCTGTGGTGCCCAGCAGTAATCCAAGGCCTGAGCCCTCTGAGGCGGGAGGGTAAACTTCCTGCCTGCCTGAGCACATCAGCGGCTAAACAAAGTCTTGCTCCAAAACAAAAATCAGTAATAATAAAACTGGGGACGTAGCATAGTATAAAGGTTCTGGGTTCAATCTCTAGTACTCCAACAAAAAAATAGGTAAAAGTAAATGAATCAAACCATTATACTTAAAATAAGTCAGGCAGAGAAAGATGGATACATTCTGATCAGTAACCATAACAAAAACAATGAGAAAAAATTTACTGAATGCATTTTACACTGTGAGATGAACTCATGATTTCATATACAATGTTGCATTTCTGTTGACTTAGTGATCTCCCTCGCCTGCGGAGACTTGACTACAGAGACCCCATCAAACATGTAGAACTTAAAGACCGTTCCACTTTTGGGGGTTACATGTAAAGAAGTAGGTAGAATGGTAGGAAATTGCTGCTTAAATGTTGTGAACACTTCCTTGGTGAATCTCAAAGGCGGCGTTTCCATATATGTTATTCAATGTGCACTACATAGCATGGAGCACATTGGAGACCAGAGTGTGCCATATGTAGTGATTCTGCCAGCCAATGTTCATCACTTTCTTTTCTTGAGTCTTTGGTGACTTAGTATTCATTCATTAATACAAACATGGCTCCTTTTAATTCTGTATAAGAATGTAGAAGGACCCACTGTCATATAGAAGAACTCCCTCCACTCATCCATGCATCTGTTCAATATTGAATGTCTATAAAGAAATTGAAGCTGTCAGAAAAACCTTTGTGGGATCTTGTATTTAATTATAGCAACCAATCACTATTTTTTAGTATTACTAAGAAGAAACTTTCCTCCAGACAATATTTCAAAACAAATTTGCTAGGAACAATTTAGACATTGTATACACATTCTAAGAGAAAACAGTATAGTACAATAGCCAAGACAAAATATGTACTTCACGACAATGTGCTTGCAAAACCAGACTTTGAGAGACACAGTGGCTTTTCATTTCCAAGATTTGTATAAGTAGACTCAGTTGTGTCCCTGTGCCACCTCACAAAGTACATTTATTCCCTCAATTTCCTTCCATTCCCATCTGGAGAAGCTTCTACCTCTGTCACACGGCCATGTTTCAACATTGTCTTTCAGCCTATATTCTAAGGCATTTTTTCCCGGTTAACTTTTACACTGCGTTATATAATATACCCTGGGTGCTTCATCTTATAGTATATACTGTTTGCCAACAGAACACTTCCACAAAGGGCACTCATCAACCAGCCACGTGCACTTGAGACATTTACGCTTTCAGCATACTGGATGCCATGATCTGGTGACTCAGGCTTTCTGCCTTCACTCACTGCTCACAGCTCACGCAAGGCAGTCACTGTTTCTGGAGCCCTGGAGACCAGATGAGGCAAATAGATTACTTGCACTGTCTGTGTTTTGTAGAGCAGATGGAGGCTGGGTGGTTGTCTTTTATATATAAGAAAAAATACATTAAGCATACTGTAGAGGGCCTTTTAATTCTAATATATGTAAAGATTCTGTTACAGCTTTTCTACTAGGAATGCAAGTTAGGCCAAGAAATCATACCATGTACTTTGTCTTTGCCAATCAGCTGGCTCATTCCTCTGATAGATAAGTGAGAGACTGGTGCTGCGAAGAACAATGAGTCTCACAAGGTCATTTTGTTAATTTCTCTGCACAACATGATCAAATCCAGAGGAGCAAATGGCAAGTGTTGTTCACACATGTTGACAGCTTCAGGAATAATCTGTTCCAGTGACTCAGTGTCTTCTGCTCAGTGTTTCAACTTTTCATATTGATTAAAGACCTTCCTATGAAGGGCTATGAAATGAAGGAGCACAAAAGATCAAAAACACAGAGGGTAAATTATAATCATAAATTCTCCCTTGAAATAATCTTTTTGTCTTTTGAAAAGTTGTAACAGAAGCTAAAATATACATGCAACTGATTTAAGCCTGGCAAGAGGTCCCCATTCCATGATTATTTAAGGAAATACTGTATAGCACTAATTCTGAGAGGGGTGGTAAACACTGTGAACATTTATTTTAAATATGTAGCAAATGTGGGTTCTCTCATTAGTGGAAAGAAATCACTTATATTTAGCACTACTTCCTAAGCAGGTTTCAGTGGTCTAACTCTAGGTACTATTCATGTATTCAGATAGATATTAGTATCAGGGTGTGTTTGTGTGTGTACGTTCTGTGCATTTTCAATGGGTTGTTTAGAAAAGTTAGAAAATGTTCCACTGCAAATTAATGAACTAAACTCATGATAATTTTAACTAAGTAAAAAAGAGCATGCCAAGCATCTGGGGCTGGAGAAGCCATATACAAACGTGTAAATTGTACTCTGTTTTCAGGTGCTCAGTCTCTTCCACAGTTTCTTGTTTCCCACTCCTGGGACATGGGCACTCTTTTCATTTTGCCCAAAGCACTCTCTTCACTTCTTAGAGACTTCACCAGTGACCTTGGTTGTGCACTGTGATGTTACCCAGACATTGAATATTGAGGTCTTTCTGCATTTGTTTTGAATGTGCATCTGATTCCTGGAGACCAATAAAATCAAAATAGGATTTCTCTTTTGAGAATATTGAGAATGATGCAGAGATTTTTGACTTCTCTCTCCAATAAGCACTACAGAGAGTTTTCACGTCAAAGGGTCTGAATTAGTCAACTTTCCTGTATCTGGAAAACGATGATAGATACCTGCAACTTACAGGAGAGAGTTAATTTAGTTTGTGTTTTAGGGGGCTTCAGTCCATGGTCTACGGGCTAGAAATATCATGAAGGAAAGACTTGGTGGGGCAAAGCTTCTGAGTTAACGGTGGCCAGGAACAGAGTAGGGGAAGAGTGCCTAAGTGGAAGAGGTTGGGGAACAGGCAGAGCGCCCAAGGCCACCCTCGTTGACCACCCACATACACCCAGGATCACGCTCTACTAATTTGCTAGATCTTTCATAATCCACTGAGGCTAACATTAGGATTAATGCTCACTGTAGCCCTCTCAGACATAGAGTAAATAAAAGCCAATCTCTTCCCAAGCAATGTTACTACACCATCTCCATGGAAACCTACTGTGGAAGGAAGATGGACAGCCAGAGCAGTATCTTGTACAACTTTTCTGTGAGCAGAACAGTGGAATTCCCAGCATGTGACACTTCTTCCTGCTCTATCACAATGCTCAGCTGCTGGGTTAGAAGATTTTATGGGAGTAACACAAATGTGTCCTATGAGATCCTTGTGTCTAATGAAATGGAAATTACATTAACCCATGCTAAGTAATGCAATATAAAAGGGGCAGAGGACATAATGTTGCAGTCTAAATCTACTACTCATTTTTGTAAAAATAGTATGTTAACATGATTTTTGGTCATAAAAATACTACTTATCTGTTCACTATAAAGAGGGAGGAATTAAATAGTGCTAAAAATTTAAACACTTCAAAGAAACAAGATTATCCAAAGTAACTCAGAGTTTAAAATCCTACTTCCTAATATATAAATTGTAAAAATGTTAATGTACCAATATTAATATCTATGTAATAATTAATAAAATTATGATGAAAGCTTTTTGGAAAATATTAGAAAATGAGAGTTTTTAAAAAGAGAGTAGTTGTTAGCATGGAAATAATTAACTGCTCTGACTTGCAGTCATCTTACTGGATTTGATTCTTGGCTCTGTCATTTTTAACTGCTTAACTATAAGAGATGCTTAGCTGCTTTGTCTCCATCTTCCACCAGTAAAAATGAGGGAGTGTATTAACTCAGTAAAGGTGTTTTGAAGAATATTTGTGCTCATCAAGCAAGATATTGTTACTATTGAAATAAAGTAAATTATTCCCACTCTTATGGTCTCCTCCGTGTTCCTCAAAGGTGCTGTGTTACAAGCTTTATCCTCAGCACGGCCTCCCGGGAGGTGGGGGACCCTTCAAGGGCTCTGGCCCAGGAAAACATCTGCAAGGCATCAGGAGATGCTTGGAGGTTCTAATGTACCCAGCCCTCCTTTTTCCTCACCTTCCCTTTCTCATCATGAGGTGAGAAGCTTTTCTCCACCACATGCTTCTGCCATAATTTGCCATCATAGGCCCAGAGTAACAGGGCCAGCCCATCATGACTGAGGCCTCAAAATCATGAGCCAAAATACACCTTCCTATAAGGTAAGTTTCTTAGGTATTTGTTAGCGTAACCAAAACCTGAGCAACAAGCCATAGTAAAATGATGTGAACAAAACTGTCTGACTCTTCATGCTTCATTTTTCATTGTTGTCCTTGAAATTATACAATGGTACTCTCAATCTTTCGGGATCAAGGCATGCCTCTGAGGTTGCCATGTAGAAAACAACGCCATGCTGATGTAGTCAAACGGTCCAGTTGTCAGCCTTCTGTTTGCAGTTCTGTACTCATCGGTGCTCCCTTCGTGTCATGTTCCCTGCACCTGCTGTCCCCCTCTGCCTTTCCTCACTGGAGAGCCTCCTGCTTCTGTGATCCTTGATGTGAGACAGCTCCCCCTGCCCACTGTACAGTGCTCATCTCTTCCACTGGGCTCGTAAGGAGCTTGAAGACAAGGATGTTTTACATTTTATTATCTGCAGTGAGCTCAAACACTTCTCAAACTGAAAATAAGCCTTCTGTGTATGTGTGTGTGTGTGTGTGTGGGGGGATTAGAAAGATGCACTTTCATGAGTACAGCTGTGGTTCTCAAGCTTTTCATGAACATTAGAAATGACCAGAAAAAGTTTTTAACCTATGCCATGTTAAAATCTGAGAGATATTTCCCAGATAGACATAATTTTTAAAGGTTCCACGTTATTTAAATAAAACATCATTGAGTTCTAGTCTAGAATAATACTTTTTTCAGTATCCAGGTGTAAGAATATTTTTAAATAAAGTCGAAATTTAAAACCTTACTTATGCAACTTTAGAAGATTCCAAGTGAAAGAGAAGTAGTGGAAAGAACATGGCAAACAAAGTCAAGGTGTGATAGTTACACATGTAAACTCCCCACAGGGAAATGGGGAACATAAATAAGATATTCCCTACCTAGTTCTTCACAACAAAAGAAGAAAGAAGAGCAAAGAAGAGCAAGAAAATGAAAGGAAAAAGAGAAGAGAGAATGGAAAGAAAGAAAGAAAGAAAGGAAAAGAAAGAAAGAAAGAAAGGAAGGAAGGAAGGAAGGAAGGAAGGAAGGAGGGAGGTAGGGAG
>PVLD010034017.1:0-13080 GCA_004027595.1 Dinomys branickii | reverse complement strand
TATGTGGGTTATTTCTGCTTTAAGCTCTTTCATGGCCTGTTGGAGTTGTTTAATTTCGGATGCAATCGTTTCATATCTTGAAGTTATGAGGCTTCCTGGTTCCCTTGTTTCTTCCTCTTCAAAACTTGTTCTGGGTGGGGTTGAGTTTTGAGACTGCATTTTGCTCCTCTGTTTTCCCATTTTTGGGTATCAGATTCAAGATGTGGAGCTATAAATTCCAAAAGCAGTTCAGCAGACGGAGGTCTGCTGCAAAGGCTGCTCCAATGATTCCTTCTCTTTGGGAGAATGTCCCTTAAGCTTTCTGCTGAGATTTGTTCTTTTTCTTCTCTTTTTTTGGGGTATCTGATTCAAAATATTGAGCAGTGGATTCCCCAGTCAGTTCAGCAGGGTAAGGTCTGGTGCAGAGGTTGCTCCAATGACTTTTCTTTGGGGAAATGTCCCTTGAGCTTTCTGCTGAGAGTTCCGCTTAAAAGGCTGTACAAATATTGGTTAGATACTCCCTACCTAGTGACCTGGGTGAGGTGTGTAAGACCGCTCCCCCGCCCTCCCAGGGTTCCCTGCAGGTATAGGGATGGATCTCCTCCCCCACTCGGTGATCTGGTCGCGAGCGCCGATATCTCACCAGTTTTTGGAGTCCCTGCAGGCATGAAGGTTCCAAGGTGCCTGTCTATCCTTTGGGGCTTTCTGTGCGGCCCGCCCGATGCGCGCAAAATGTGGGACTGCTGGGCGTTGCCGCCGCCAACAAAAAGCGGATCTCTGTCGGGAGTCGCCGGAGAGCTGCGCCGGCTCGGGAGGCGGGAGGGACCGAGCTGTCTGTGTTCTCAGGGCGTTAGGACCCAGCCAATCTTCCTCCCCGCTCCCGGCATTTGGGGCCCTCCACGCGGCCTGCCCGATATGCGCGAAACGTGGGATTGCTGGGCGTCTCCGCCGCTAACAAGCCGATCTCTTGATTTTATTTTCAAAATGAAAGTAACAATCTAATTTGCTGTTGAAAGCACAGTATTATAAAAAATTGTAGAAGAATGTTTCTGGTTATTATCTAGGTTTCAATCATAAATAATCCAGTAAAGATTTGGAATTATGTTATATTCTACCTGTCACTGCCTATATCTATTTTGTATTTCTAATCTATACATTTTAATAAAAGTTTACAGTTAGCAAGAAAAGTAAATAATATAAAATGTTATTGATTATCTCTGGGACAGCAGGGTCAGGGATAGGAGTGAGAATCCACACTGCACTTCCTCCATTATCTCTGAGACAGCAGGGCCTGTTTGCACAGTGATGGTTCAACATACAGAAATGTAATATTCAACATACACAAGAAATATAATAACCCATATCAACAGAATTAGACACAAAAATCACACGATTGTCTCAATAGATCCAGAAAAATCTTTTGATAAAGTCCAGCACTCATTCATGCTGAAAACCCTACAGAAAATTGAAATATATGGTCTTTATCTCAATCTGATAAAAGCCATCTAGGACAAGCCAATGGAACAAAGTATACTAAATTCACAAAAACAGAAATCTTTCACTTTAAAATCACGAACAAGACAAGGATGTTCACTATCACCAATCCCTTTCAACATACTTCTGGAAACATTAACCAGAGCAATTAGAAAATGAAAAAAATAAAAGAAAAATGATAGGAGAAAAAGAAGTTAAATTATCATTATTCATAGATTACATGATACTCTACACAGAAGACCCACAAAACTCCACCAAAAGACTGCACCAAAGTTAATAACCAAATTCAGTTTGTGGCTGTATACAGTCAATATTCAAAAATCAATAGCATTCTTGTACACAAACAACAGCTTATTGAGAGGGAAATTAGAGAAACTACACCCTTCACAATAGCATCCATAAAATGAAAATACTTAGGAATCAATCTAACAAAGGAAGTAAAAAATTTATGTATTGAAAATTCCAGTACACTTTAAAAGGAGTTCAAAGAGGATATTTGAAAAGGAAAGATATCCCTTGCTTATTGATAAGAAGAAACAACATAGTGAAAATGACCATACTCCCAAAATTGTTATACAGATTTAATACACTCTTCATCAAAATGCTATTAGCGTACCTCACAGAACTTGAGGTTCTTAAAATTCATCTGGAACCAGAAGAGACCTAGAATAGCAAAAGGCAATCCTCGGCAACAAAGACAAATCAGGAGGCATCACAATCACTGACTTGAAGTTATACTGCAAAGCTACTGTGATAAAATCAGCATGGTAATGGTTAAAAAAATAGACTTGAGGACAAGTTTAACAGATTAGAAGATGATGACACAACTACAAATATACTCAGCTACCTTTTCTTTGACAAAGGGACACAACATGTTCACTGGAAGAAAGATAGCATCTTTAATAAATGATTCTGGAAAAATCAGCTCTCTACATGCCATGCCAAAGATGAAAACTAGACCCATGACTATCACCATGCACTAAACTAAAGTCAAAATGGATCAAATATCTAAATGTTAAAATAAAAACACTAAACTACTGGGAGAGAAAGTAGGTCAAAATCTTGAAGACTTGGGGTAGACACAGACTTCCTAAACAAAACCCAGCTGCCTGGGAAGTACTTCAAAGAATCAACAACTTGGATCTCTTCCTATTAAAAAGCTCTGTACATGATAAGAAATCACCAGTAGAGTGAAAAGACAATCCACAGAGTGGGAAAAGATTCTAGCTAACTGTCCCTCAGACAAAAGATTTATATCTAGAACATATAAGAAATTGAAAAACTGAGACATCCCAAATTCAAAGACCCAATCGATAAATGGGCATCTGAGATTAATATACACTTCTCAGATGAAGAAATACAAATGGAAAATAAATACATGAAAAAATATTCAACATCATTAGTCATTTGAGAGATGCAAATTAAAACAACACTGAAGTTTCATCTCACCCTGGTAACAATGGCTATCATCAAGAAATCAACCAGAATAAATGCTGGATGGACTGCGAAGTAAAGGAACCTTTCTCCACTGTTGGTGGGAATGTAGACTAGTGTAACCACTTTGGATATCAGTCTAGAGATTCCTTAAAAAATTAGGATTAGAGTTCCTATTTAACCCAGTTGTTTCCCTTCTGGGTATTTTCCCAGAAGAATTAAAAACATTATACCACAGTATACATATGTACCCATGTTTATAGCAGCACAATTTTTAAAATATTTTTCTTTTGTTTTAATTTTAAAGAAAAACAGAACACAACAACAATACAGGAAATACAAAATTATAGTGGGGAATTATCACTGGATGCTGTATTACATAATGTTATCTTTGCATTATTTATCACATAAACAATAAGGGATAAACCAAATTATAGAGAAAATAGTAGGGAATTAACTCTGGATGCTGTATTACATAATGTTATCTTCACATTTGTTGCTCAGTTATACAGATGATGGCTCATTCAATTAACCAGTTTTCTCCACCCTCATTTTTGTTATTCTACCATCCAATCAGTCATTTTCCCTCTGATAATAACTGTACTTTTGGGTTAATTTACTGCCTTGGGCTCTCACTTTGGGAAGAGACATGGCTGCTTCAAATTATGCTGTAACAAATATAGGTGTATACAACTTGCTATGGTAGGGGGTGGGAAAGTACCCATGTACAAGGACAGTAGATAGGCAGGGAACCAGGTTCACTATGGTAAAGGCCCCATTGATAAGCCCTCAAGGTCATCAGTCCAGTCAAGTCGGTGGGGTTAGCCAGTGATTGGCCAGGCTTCGCCTCAGTACAGTGCTTCCAGAGGCCTGGTAGAGTACTCAGGGTCACCCAAGCAGACCACCAGGCTCCACCCCATCACCTCGCTGCTGGGGGCTCATTCGAGTCTGCAGGGTCACCACCCCCAGTGGGCTGCCAGGCTCTGCCACATCACTGCATATAGCAGCACACTTTGTCATAGCAAAATCCTGGAAACAACCCAAGTGCCTATCAACTGAGGAATGGGTTTAAAAGATATGGTATTTTTACACAACGGAGTATTACTCACCTATAAAGAAAGATAAACTAGAGACTTTTATAGGTAAATGAATCCAACTAGAGACCATACTCACAAGTGAAATAAAGCAGACCTTCTTATATAAACACTGTATTCTCTCTCTATTCTAAGAACCTGAAAGATTAAAGAAAATCTCAAAAGTACAATAGATACTGTGAAAGGGGAAGAAACATAGATAGCAAAGATAATGGTACTACTAATTTCTATTGGTTTATCAAAAGGAACAGTTAAATGTTCATTCAGTCTTCATACCTAATCTGGTAATCTGAGCATCTACATTGAAGACAACCATGTGTAATACAATAACCATTGTAAATTTCCTGTCATCTAGTTTTGAAGTTCTCTAATATTTTTATTGTTTTTGTGTTGTTTTGTTTTGGTTTTGGTTTTCTTTTTGCTTTACGAAAAAGAAACATGTTATCATTCTTTTACTATATATGATACTATTTAATTATATTTACAGAGTAAAGAGCATAGTTATTTTACTTTATGTAATTGCAGGGAGTTTTAACAACCCCACACAAAAGCTATGATGTACTTATACCATACAAACTTACATATATACTCAAGACATTAAAACATATCATGTACTACTTAATGTTATTAAAGTCATCAAATTGCTTTTTCTTGTTTTCTGTTCTTTTTTCAATTTCTTTTTAAGTTCTTCAGGTGCAACTGAAATAAACTGTATCTGTGAAACACACAAATTAGTAAATATAACCATAAATAGCACACATACAACAATATACACAGCAGCACCCAAATGCTTTTCTGCACATTTGTAATATATTCTTCCTCTTTATGTATTTGGTCTACTCTTAAAAATCAGTGAAACACACTATGATCTTTGGAGTGTAAAATCGCGTGAGATTTCTATAATTCCAAGTAAGGTCAAAATTAGAAACCTGTCCCTACTCAGGGATATATGCTGTTAAATCATCTAGTATATACTTACCACGAACATATTTCAAAGAAAATATATTTGTGAGAAAAATCATAGTTATATATATTTCAGAATCCAACAGATTCAAAACAGTGGCTCATTGACAGAAAAATATTCACCATGGAATAAAACATCATTTACTGACTTTCCACCATATAAACATGGAGCACTTTCTCACTGGTCTTTCAGAGCTGATGAGCACTAAAGGACTGACTGTGGCATAGCCATTGCCAACCAGGATCAGGACAAAATGATGAATGTGGTCACTGCTCCACTTGACTGAAGAAGTCAACCCGATAACAGAGTCCAAAGTATATGTGACAATAAAGAAACTCATTAGCAACAAAACCGTCCGTGTAGCCCTTTCTTCTGGGGATGCTTTTGGAGACAGGCCAGTGCTGTGGAGATGTTGAGATTGCATTTTATGCTTGTACAAGAGAATCACCATGTACATACTTGACAGCATCATGAGCCCTATACAGGACAGGTGCTGGAAACTCTGCAGTGAGAAAAACATATACTTGAAGAAGGAATTAATGGGCAAAAGGGAGCAGGATTTAGTAAGAAATATAAAACTGTGAGAGGTCACATTGGGGGTGGCAACAGTGGAGATTAACATACGACCACTGGTGATCATATTGAGGACCCACAAAACGAGGAAGCAACACAGGTTCCCATGCCAGGATTTCTGTTTGAATCTTGCCAAGCAAGAACTTGTGGGGCTGAGGGTGATGGCCTGGAGGACACTCAGCAGGCAGGTGATACAGATGGAGAGGCCCCGCATCAACCTATTCAAATAGATAACAGATGTACATGTGATGTCATCCTTCAAATCTTGATGCCCAAATATGTCTATAACTATGAAACTCACAGTCAGGAGCATCACTATGTGGATAAAGGCCAAGTGACCAACAATCAAATCAGTAGCCTTAGGCTTGTGTCCCAGAAAGAATGTGAGAACACGGAGGAAAAAGAGAACCATGTTGGCAATGATCCCAATGCTGACTTCAAAGAAAACCATGTGCTGTATGCCAATAAAACAGGAATATTTGCTGTGTTTATTCATCTTCATGAGGTAGAAGCAAATAGCATATGTCTGAAAAGTATCAAAAATTCCTTATCACAAATACCTCCTTCATCAATCTCAGCCAACAGAGTGATTTCATCAGAATATGCGGATTCAACCTAGGGTGTCATTTTCCCACACATGTACTCAAGGCCACCTCTCATCCTCCAGGATGTTTCCAGGTTCTATCTCTGTCCCAACACTTCCTCGTCATGGCTGGATTATGGGTCTCCCTGGCCTCACACACTACATCTGTAGTACAACTGTCATATTAGGGAAAGTGCTTTAGCATTTTTCTCTCACTTTAAATTTTCAACATTCACTGTCTTCCTTGCCCTTGCTCCTGCATTTACTTATTTAGTCAGTTAGGGTTTCTCTGTGTGATGTACCCAGGAAAAACAACAAATATTTTAATCTAATTATCTAGTTATCTCTACCATTTATGAATCACATACAGTCACAAAATACAGAAGCCTGAGTGATCTTGTAGTTAATGTACAAAAATGACAATTACTAAAAAAAATCTACTTGTTATAAATTATAAGATATATAGTTTATGTTTAAATAAATGTCATTTATGGGTATATAACAACACAAGAATAATCTAAAAATGTATTAAAATGAGATGAAGTAAATTAAAAAGTTTGTTATAAGTTTGCTTTCCTCATGTGATATCTCTGGTATTAAGATATAGTTTAATTTTGTTCTAAGCAGTTTAGTCTTAGCCAATATATAGCCTTTTAAAATTGCTCAAGGCCAATACTAAAATTTTCTAGCACCTAGGAAGATTGAACTGCATCATTTTCAGCATGTCTTAGGTGGCTACTTCCATAAAGAGAAATGACTAAGGCCTGGCAGATGTGTGCTGTTTCAGTAGGCTTATACTCTCATGCTATCATGAGATCAGAGGCTCATGACCTGCAACTGACAAAACGTTGAAGCATACAGGTGGTCTCCCTTTCAGAGAGCACTAATCTACAAAAGTGAAAGAATTTGAGGCAGTCATGATTACTCTCTCATTTTAGCTCCCATGAAACACTCCAAGAGATGACAAAAAGTATGATAAATCATCCAACTCTTTCCAAATTTGAGAGATCATAAATATCTCCATTAATGAAACACATATTCCAAGTATCTTTGTACTGTTATTGTATGTAATGTGAAGAAAGGTATATAGCTAGTTGTGTAATAAGATATTATTTTGCAAGGAAATATATGCTAGAGCACATGAAAACAAATAAAAGTAAACCTACCTTCACACTATTGCTGTATCCAGCTCATTTACTCATATGGCCACATAGTTGAGGAGCTCAGGTAGTGGGACAGGAAGTTTCTCCATCAGCACAATGATCTAGGAGACCCTCCCGGTACCTAGGAGGCCTAACATAGAAAGCACAAAAATCTCATTTTACACATTGCAGGAAACAAGACGGCCTCAGAGAGTCTGGAGTTTAATAAATAAATGAATAAATCATAAGGAAAGTAACACAGAAAAGGCCTGAAGGAGTTCTCGTGCAAAAGCCCACACTGAAAATGAGGTAGTAAAAGCATTTGGGGCAAATGGGGATCAATTAAACACACAGGAAAGAATACTAAAGGGAAACTTGTGCATCTTTTTAACCTGCCCTCCTCAGGATCCCTCATAACTCACAGTGACACCTGTTGTATCCTGAAGAGAAATGTAGTAAAATGCATATTCTCATTAATAACATGATGCAGGGCTAAGTCACTGACTTATGTTATTAACTCTGCAATTTAAAAGACCATGGACAATCTAATAGTAGATGTCTTGAAATAGGCTACAGTTAGGAAGAATGCTCAGGTCCATGTACTCTAGCCAATGGCAGGAGAGACCTCGGTCATGTCAGATGGTGAGAACTCTGCTACCATGGTGCAAACTTGGGCGGTTCTTCCTTGTGCATAAACCCATGACATGTCATTGACACTTAGATGGTCAGTCTTCAGCATACAGTGTTGGTAAAATGTACCCCTCCCAGGAAAAGGAAGAAGAGAATTTCAGAATTATATGAGATCATGAACAAGAGGCATCTTATCCTCCAACAATAGTGAACTATCTGTTGTCCTTCTGAATTCAAAGTCTGTAACAAATGCCTTGGGGAGTGTGTTGATACTTCATGTGTATCTACAGAATCAAGGTGCTTAAAGACATTTTGAGCAATACCAAGAGCAGGGCATTGCTATTCGAAAGTACAGAAACAGGACAACCTAGTGCCACTTTGTCATCGGACAGACTCATTCTTCAGAAATCCAAACAGTTGTGTATCAGATTTTTCTAGTAATAAAATCAAGGTTATTTTCTGCTCTTGAGAACCAGTATTTGCTTTTATTTGCCCTCCTCACTTTTGTAATTCATTACCAAGACATCTGCTTCACATTTGCCTGTTGCCCATAAATGATTAAGTAATCAACATTGGACATGGGAATCTAACACCCACATATAGAAACCAGGCAAGTTGAAAACATTTTGTTCTAAATTTTTTCCTCAAAAATGGGATAATGCATTATTAACAAGCACAGAGGCAGTATTTTTATAACAAAGACAGGTAGAAACAATAGACCTAAACAGTCCTCCTGTTATTCCTGGCCAAATTCTGCCAGAATATATTCTTAAATTATTTTAGGAAGGCATGGGAAATGTCTATTTTCATTCATTTTAATTCTTTATTGTTAATATCATTGCAGCTCAATTTTCTTTGCATTGCAATATGAGATTTCATATCTCATATGAAAGGGGAGCACATAGCTAACAGCTGACATTCTTAAACAGAAATTCATAAAAATTGTAGTGTGAAAAGAAAGACGAATATGGTAAAATACTAATACCTATTTGGTAGGAATGAAGTTAAGCTCAGTGAAGATGCTTTAGAAGATGAACCTTAATAAATAGTAAATAATTTAAAGTTTTTTTTAAATGAACGAATGCACATCTCATTGAATTATACTTTGAAATGCTTTATAAAGTTTGCAGAAGAAAATTCAAAGTTGCATGAAGACTCATAATGGAAGATTCTTTTATAAGGAGTGTAAATTACACATTTTAAAGCTATGGTTTAAACTGACAATATTCTCCTCTGAGAATTGATTTAGACAGTAAACCAAAGTCACTTAATTTAGAGGAAAGAATGCTTGAATTAGTTTAGTGTTTCATATGAAAGAATCCATTAAATTGACGAATCAATAAATTAAAGCAGTAGGACACTTATAAAATCATTTCTATTTGCACTGCCAAGTAATCCACTCTCTGAGCTACATGATGGCTAAAGCTGGAGAATATACTGCTTACCCTACTAATTCTGCATCCATTGAATGTAGGCCCACTTACCTACTGGGACATGTGGAAGGGTTCAGTGCACCAGGGAAGAGACAGCATATTTTAAGAAAAAATTATGATTAGATCATCTCTCAGCAGGCCTGTAATTTTAGTGTCAGGAAAGAGGTGACAAGACCCCACTGGGGAGAACAGAAGAAAGCAGTCACCAGTGGAACATTTCACTTGTCTCTTAATATTATTTTATTTTCTGTGGGATCATAGCCATCTGGGCAGAGCTGTGCTCAAACTTTTCTCTAAGTTCCCTTGATACATATTATGAAAGGTGAAAAGGGGCAAAATCAAATATTCAACATTAATATTCAACATTAAAGCCCAATGTTCATTGTATAATGATTGGACCCTGGACTAAGAGACTCCTGTGAGTTCCCAGGTGTTCTCAAGCTCATCTCCAAACAGTGTGTCATGGGCATCTTCTTCCCTAGTCCATTTCCAAGTGGAAGCTTTTGCTTCTAGGAATTACTGGTCCCATAATTGTATAATTGCCAAGTTTTTAGATTCAGATTCCAACCAATGTGAGAAACTTAACTGTGAATTTAAAGAGAAATAATGTGACAATTAAAAAAGTACAAGCAGAGCAAATTAATGATGGATGAAGTAACTAATCATAGGCAGACCGGACAAAATTGAAGCTGAGGCCTAGCCTGAGTTGGTCTCCATTCTTGATAGAAGCTGAATGATCAGCCATCATCCTCACTAAGAGATAGGAAGAGGTTATTACTTTCTCTGAAAAACATTATATGTAAATATTTCTCAGTCACAACACACTTTACTAAAACTATAGACAGAATTGTGAACTACGGAACAAAATGGGACCTTGTGAACTAGTAAAAATCAATAAAATATACAATCATTTAGCTAGAATCTCTCATGTCTCAAGTACCAGAATCAGAATATTGTAGTTTAAAACAACTAGTATCAATATGCCTAATGTTGATACAACTATAAAAGATGACAAGACTAGGTATTTCTTGAGACGAATGGAAACTCAGTCCTGCAGTATTAACTATATAATATTTCACATGATGGGCCCACAGATGATCAGACATTACACAAATAGTCCTCCAGGGGATTCATGTCAAAAATCGTGCAATACATAAAAAAATGTTAAAATGTAGTGTATGTAACTAGGATTTGGAACATTGTTTCACATCAACAGTGAGAACACAAGAAAGAAAGACAAAGTAGAAAATCTTTGGAGAAAAAAGTGGCCCAACTTGACAAACTTCAAAAATATCAACCAAAAAGTTGAAATTTACTAAAAAAAAGGAATTAATTAAATAATATCTCAGACTTCTGCAAAGATGTCAGAGTGCTGAGCTATGGCAAAACAGCCTCTGAGCAATTTGGAGTCCAGACACTGAAATACAGCAACGTAGAGAAGAAAAGGAGGGAAATGCATCCCTGGGACCCAGCAAGGATCTGAAACAAGAACTGGAGTCCAGCTGGAAAGTGCAGTGAGAGACTTCAGTTCAGAAGAGGGAGGTTACAAGCGGTGCTTTCTCCCTGAGCGCTTATTCATGGAGTGGGAGGGACATTTTGAACCTTCAGAGGCATGATGACTATGGGCAACTCCAGAGGCCTCCATGGAGAAATGTACCAATGAGATAGAGCAGGATAAGCTGTGGACTGGAGTGGTTGGTGAGTGATTCCAGCCTGGTTTGGGAGTCCCCAGAAAGGAGTGATTGGCTGGCCACCATTTTGGAAAGAGGTAAACTGAACTCAGTTCTCAGAGTATCTTTGGTATAGCTCCATCTAGTGGCTCCCAGTGTCTGGGTGAGGCACAGCTGTGGGAGACATCCAAGGTCTGGGAGATAAGTTCAAACCTTCAGGAAGCACCCAAAATACTACCAGCTCAACAACTTGGGCTACAGCCCACAACTAGAAACCAGACAGAGCCTGAGCTTCAGTGGAGCTAAAAGCGCAGGCATGCTGGGATTATCCATCATCCTGACATACTGCTAGCTTGCTGAGATCAATCAGCACAGATCTTGACTTTGTCGGCTCTCTTTGTCTACCAGTGACAGCAGAGACAAGCCTTGAAATGGACTTTTTTCATCTTCTGTTTCCTTTATTTTTCGTTCTTTTTAAAATTTATTCTTATTCTTATGCATATGAACAATGTTTCTAGTTTTTTGCTGTGGTTATTTTGCTCTGATCTTGTTTTCATTTCTTCCTTAAACACTTGGAAATTAAATAACAACCTGCTGAACAACAAATGGGTCACAGAAGACATTTAAGAAGAAATTAAAAAATACCTACAAACAAATGAAAATGCAGATACAACTTACCAGAATCTGTGGGATGCAAAGAAAACAATCCTCAAAGGGAAATTTATAGCAGTGAGCTCGCACATAAGGAAAACAGAAAGAGAACAAATAAATAGCCTAATGCTGCACCTCAAATTTTTGCAAAAAGAAGAACAAGTCAAGCTCAAAGCTCAAAGAAGAGAGGAGATTATAAAGATGAGGGCAGAAATTCATGCAAATGAAACAAAGAACACTACGAAAAACAAATGAATCAAAAGCTGGTTCTGAAAGAAGATGGCGACCAGGTGAGCAGCAAGGAAGCGACCCTCCTCGATAAACACCACCAGCTCAAGACAGACTTGGCGAGCGTGAATGCCGGGACCTCGGCTGGGAAGTTCAAACTGAACGTGTTTCTCTGAGCTGCCGGTGGAGATGCGGTAGGGCGGCCCAAACTGCCCCGGCGAGACGCAGGAAAGCCCCAGACGCTGGGAGCCGGAGACGCTCCGCGCGGGTAGGAGGCTTAGCTGGGTCCGACCGCCCTAGGGGCAAAGCCAGCTCGGTCCCTTCTGCCTCCCGAGCCGGCGCAGCTTTCCAGCGACTCCCGACAGTGATCGGCTTATTAGAAGCGGGAACGCCCGGCAGTCCCACATTTCGCGCGCATCGGGCAGGTTGCGCAGCCTAGACCCTCGGCAGCCGGCGGTCCGTGGCCAGAGCGGCGCGAGCAGCATAGGAGTGGAGCATCCCGCTCCCTCCCCCAGACCCGGAGAGCGCGAGGAAACAAGTGGCTGCGAGCGGCGGATCGCGAGCATAGCACAAAAAACTGGCACCTTGGAACCTTCCTGCCTGCAGGGACTCCGAAAACGGGTGAGCAATCTGCGCTCGCGACCAGATCACCGCGTGGGGGAGGAGATCCGTCCCTATACCTGCAGGGAAACCTGGGAGGGCGGGGGAGCAGTCTTACACACCTCACCCAGGTCTCTCGCTAGGGAGTAGCTAAATAACATCTGTACAGCCTTTTAAGCGGAACTCTCAGCAGAAAACTTAAGGGACATTCCCCCAAAGAAAAGTCATTGGAGCAACCTCTGCAGCAGACCATTGCCTGCTGAATTGACTGGGGAATCTAGTGCTCAATATTTTGAATCTGATACCCAAAAAAGGGAAGACAGAAGAAAAAATCCCAGCAGAAAGCTTAAGGGACATTCTGCCAAAGAGAAGGAATCATTGGAGCAGCCTTTGCAGCAGACCTCCGCCTGCTGAACTGCCTTTGGAATTTATAGCTCCACATTTTGAATCTGATACCCAAAAATGGGAAAACAGAGGAGCAAAACGCAGTCTCGAAACTCAACCCCACCCAGAACAAGTTTTGAAGAGGAAGATACAGGGGAACCAGGAAGCCTCATAACTTCAAGATATGAAACGATTGCACCCGAAATTAAACAACTCCAACA
>PVLD010034016.1:0-13080 GCA_004027595.1 Dinomys branickii | reverse complement strand
ATCGTCCCCGGCTCCCAGCGTCTGGGACTTTCCCACGTCTCGCCCCGGCAGCCTGGTCCGCCCTACCACATCTCCCCCGGCATCTCAGAGAAATACGCCCAGTTTAAACTTCCCAGCCGAGGTTCCGGCATTCACGCTCACCAAGTCTGTCTCGAGCTGGTGGTGTTTATTAAGGAGGTTCGTTCCCTTGCTGCTCACCTGGTTGCCATCTTCCAACTAACTTCATTGTAGTGGTGTAAGGATTAAATAATTTATTGTCTGTTTTATACTTTGAAACATAGCTGTATCTACCATTCTCAATATTTTATTAGAGCACACAAATGTTCTTTTCTTTTCTTTTGTTTTTATTTTTTTGTGGAAGTGGGGATCAAACTCAAGACCTTGCAGTTGCCAGGCAGGCGCTTATGCCACTAAGCAATATCTACAGGCCCTAGAGCATATAAATTTTAATTCATGATTATCCATGAGTATTGTGAACCATAGAAAATTCTTGTAGGTTAGCAATCATATCATGATATGTAATTCAGTGCTACCTACAATTAGGGGATTTTAAAATTTAATGCCATTTAAAGTACCAGTTTTTGGAGTATAACCTTAGAAAACTCAGAAAAACGTAACTGAATAATGTGCTGAACCTAAAAGTAATTCTTAATCGTGTATCACAAGAAAAGGAAATCCATAGTTAATATTAATAACATTAATATACTATATATGTTTACCAGACACTTATGTATACGGGGAAACCAGGTAGTTTGCAAAAATGCACTGTTATTCAGTAGAAACATTCTCTGTATAACAGGAAATTAGTGGTGTGTTCTAACAGCACTTGCAAATTGTAACAATTACTAGTGTTGAAAGGTCTCAAAATCTAACTAGTACTTGACAAAGAAAGCTTGAAGACCAAGATAAAGTGTTAATGGTCACATGGAGGTAAATCTAAGAGACATATTGATAGTTACAGTTATTACTTCTGGCAGATGGAATTAGCCTGCTAACTATTGTAATAGGAATTTGCTGCACTGTGACACGAGTTAAGCTAATTATGAAATCCATGTCATTTATGACATATAGAACTCATTCTCCATGTGGCTGTGATATTGGTCAGAATTAAGTCACTGTGTCAAATGTTAAAACCAGTACGCTAATGCTGAGGTAGTTACTGTAGTAATTTACAGGCTGTTTAATCCTCTCTTGGTATTCCAGTGCCAAACTTCTTTTGCTTTCCCCCTCCTCTTTGTGAAGTAAATTAAGGTCAAATTCTACTCTCTCCTCAGTTATTTTCAGGTTCTGAAAGCTGCTGTGTATGTTTGGAGAGAAAGGTTAATTTATTCATTTGTACGGGTCCCCTTCATTCCTTCTACACCCCCCAGTAGGAACTGCTGTCCCGTTTGTTGTGTAAGCATCAATACCCAGGGCTGTAGTCCTCAGTCCATGGCAGGTTCTGTGTCTTTATTTGCCTCCTAACATCTCTGTTATAAAAAGACTTCTAGAGACACAGGTTAGCTATCTTGTGAGTGGACCTTCAAACTATGGGGAAGAAAAGGGCGTTTCAGAAATGTTTGCTTTTGAAATAATTAAATAAATAATTAAAATTAAAAATTTCTTTCAAATTGGTTGAGAACCCTGAGATAACAGGAGAAAGGTTAAGGTAGATAAAATGGACTAAATTATAATTTTTCCTAGGCTGTCAGTGTATAATTTGTAAAGGGCCAAGAGTAGGACTCAGCAGAGAGTAAGTGCGAAGTAAAAGCGGTACAGAGTGACCTTTTCGTGAGTTTTATCTTCAGTTGGTTACAATGATGATGATCAGGGAAGACAGTTGAAGGTGGGCTGGGCGCAGTGAGTGTCGATTTTGGACTCTCACTTCTCTTTGCTCCTTCTCCTTGTATCTGTTTGCAGACCTCTGGCTAGATGTCTGTGGACCTTGAGTTGTGAGGCCCATGTGCTTCTGAATTATGATGCCACACTTCAGTTATGCAGTTTTCTGAGTTTTCAAGGACAAACGTCTTAGTATTTTCAATAATCATATAATGCAGTAGTTATACTACAGGCCACAAGTGGAAATGAACCAGTCACTGACCAAGCAGGGGCCGTGAGATGAAAGCTTCCATAGACAGGATGGGCAGAGGGATCTGCCTCTGGAGCTGCACTCTCGTGCTGTGTTTGCTGTCAGTTGTAGCTGGCATAGAAGCCTTGTGGCATAGAAGGGAGGATTATATAGGTTTTTAAATTCCAGCCAATTGTACATATTTTCCATGCATTAAAATTTGTAAAATGGGCTGTAATTACAGGAGCAGGTTACATTCGAAGGGGAATTCGACTTTCCTGCAGTCGTATTTTTATATCACCCAAAATACTTGTGAGAACCAGTAAGTGTCCACGACTTGCCATGTTACCATTAAGTGAGCCTGGCACAGGGACCTGCAGCTAATCCTTTGGCAGCCCTATGTGCAGCACTTAGGAAGCCCGCCGTGTCCTTACTCCAGTCTTATGGCTTCTGAGCCAACTCTGGCCACTGGTTATTGGCCCTTATTGTGTGGTGCTGAGTCTCTGGCACAAAATGAGCTAGGAACCCAGAGTGACTCCAGGGGCTCTTCTTCCAGGCCAGTCCTTACACCTACGAGAGTACTGTCCTCAGCCTTATGAACATCCAAACAAGGAGGCCATTCCAAAGAGGAAGTATTCAGAAGTGGGTTACAGCAGGGCGGTGGCACACCTCTGTAATACTGTCACCTGGGAGGCTGAGGCAAGAGGGTGGCCCCAAGTTCAAGGCTAACCTGGATTATCTAAATCTCATTTAGGAAAAGTACTGCTATAATGTTATATTTATTCTTCATTAACAATTTGACTAGTAATATTGAGGTCTGTTCTTTTTTTAAAGAATGTAGAGTTGATGTTTGGAGCAAACAAATATTATCAAAAAGGTAACTTCAGAACTTTGAAAATTTCATCCAGAAAGATTATAATTGATCATAATTTTAAAAACAATAGTATTTAATATTTTACTCATGTTGATTTCACTGAAAAGGAATCAAATGGGCCACCCTTTGATGGTTCCCTTCCTGAGGGTGTTCAGAAATGCCTGGGTTGTCTGCCTATTGCCTGAGTTTGTAGAGTTAGGGGTCACACAGGTGGGCACGCCTACCTGGCAATTCTTAGACATCACAGTTAAGAGAGTGTGAGTTGGGGGTGGTGCTTACGAAGGCCAGGAGCAAGTGGAGCTGCATCTTTCCCTCAGGGGAAGCGGAGCCCTGTGAGGACCCCGAAGTGTCAAGCCCAGCTTTCCACTGTCTTCCTGAGTGCCCAGGTCAGAGAATCTGACTCTCCTTCTGGCCACCTTCTCATCTGTTCCATGGTGATTAGAAGAGCGCTCAATCCTCTGGACTGCAAAAGCCCTTCTGCTGACTGGTGCCGTGTAAGAGGGTCACCCTTAATCCAGCCAACACCATACTGAGTAGATTTGGAAGGGACAATCATAGTCCTTGAATATGTGAAATTTGACTTTTATTTGTAGAAAAATTTTGACCGATAACAGATAAAACTGTGACAAATAACATATCAATACCTCTGAGTTCACCTTTATTAAGTTTGTTAGGTAAAACACAATGCACAAGTTAACTTTAAACTTTGGATAAAGAGTGGGTAATTTTTTTAAGACAAGTATACCCCAAATGTTGCAAGGGATATACTCAGGCTAAAAGTTACCCATTTTTATATGAAATTAAAATGAAACTAATGATCTTGTGTTTTTATTTGCTCAGTCTAGAAATCCTGATCTGAAAATTTGCACAGTCTGGAAATTCTAATCTGAAAATTTCACCCTTTCAAATCAGATGCTTAGTTTTTACATTTTTCATAGATGTTTTTCTCATAAATTTATAATTTCTCATAAATTTATAATATCCAATAAGATTAAATTCTGTAACAAATAATTTGGAACTTACAAGAAAATTTATGAGATGCAAATTAAAAGGAATATTAAATAGATGCAAGCTCAGTTACAGACAGAAAAATAACAGAACCTTTCCATGTTTCACAGGAACTTATTATGAAAATACAAATGGCCTGTAATGGACATAATAAGAAATAAATAAGAATCCAGGAGAACCATGAATTGTTGCTATACCTGATAGCTTTGACAGGATAAGAGAACAAACTTCCGAAAATATGAAGTTTTCTAAGTTTCACACTTGGACTATTGTCTCTTTTAGGGTCACTGCTATACTTACTTCTGGGGACAAATTTATAATACACTTCTTAACATTTGAATGTTAAAATTTTTCTATTATTTTTATTATTTAAATAGTACCCAAAATTTACCCTAATGGCAAGAAAATCTTGAGGCAAAAAAAATCATCTGATTTGGCAGTTTTAGGATCATTGTTATTTTGAAGCCAACATGAAATAAATTAGTACTTTAAATAGGAGATATACATGTACAGACATGTACATATATAAACACATATGTAAACAAATATTTATGATTTTGTAGCTCTAAAAGCAATACAATACTAACGTGATATCTATTCCACTGAAACTGTGGATTAATCAGAAGCTGTAAATTATTCTTATAAGTTGTTAAGCTTACCTGAAACAAAAATTTTGAGTCTAAGGAGATGTATTGAAAATAGATGTGCAATTAGATATTTTTAAAAAGTATGAGTTGTACAAAAGCAACCAATAATCTTACCACAATACACCATAATTATTTCAGACAGTTGAGTGCAAGCAGTATACAAATGAGAGAACTCTGATTGAATGGAGAAAAGCAATTAATATGATAGTACTTTGACATCAGTGAGTTCTTTGGCCTAAAATAACATTAAAAGAATCGTGTTTTTAAAAGTTCACTAGATTGGGGAACCCATGACATTTGAATCTTTGCGTTTTTCTTTATTTTAAATTTCAAATGGCTCATCTGCAATATTTAACTGAGATTGTTTATCTTCTGAGGATAAAAGTTCTTTGCAGGACTCTGCCACTCTACTGCCCTGCTGCCCTTTTAATTTCCTTTCACTTTGCTGAGCTTCTCTGCTGGCCTTAGGTAATATAGTAATTAAATTAGGAAAAACCCAAATAGCTCTTGTACAAGGAAAAAAGGAAAGTACTTCTTTCACATGCTTGGTAATTACTCCACTGGTCTTTTGAATGTGTAAAATTATTTGATTTAAGAATGTTGCAATTTTTTTTTTTTTTTAGTATTTTATGACTATTGTTCTTATAAAATATTCTACCTATGATGGCAGCACTGGAATTTTTATTTAGACCTGCATTAAATTCTATAGGAAAAGCTAGTCAGCAGAATTCAGAGTAAATTTCAGCACTATGTTTTTATATCCCAATAATTTGGTGTACTTTATTTTTGTAACAGGAAGTACTTGAGTGTTTTTTATGTTTTCATATAATCATAATTCAATTGCCCATCAATTCACCTTTAACCTCTATTGTAAATGGTTTCCAGAGAGTTCATGTTTTCATGGCCTAGGTGAAATTTTTATAACAAACTAAAGAAAATTAAAAAGTTTAAAATTAATTTTCCTTGAAAAAGCCCCAACTTCTATGTTAGAATATCATTTAAGTATTAGGGAATATAAAGCACCTTTAATAACAAACAAATGCCATCTTAAAATCTTACTTCATGAAGAGTACAAAATATTCACAAACAAAATAAATTCATGGAAAGAGTCATACTATTACTGATGACCAAAATTTTAACTTTTTAAGAGAATCATTCACTTCAGTAGAATGACCACTTTGTGTATAAGTAAAGAATACTTTTGTACTCTGTAAAACTGCCAGAGTGTAAGGTGTATAACAGCAGAGACTTAGTTTGCTGTGTTTACTGCCATATCCACGGTACTTACACACAGGCACAGAGGTGGAGAAGGTGATTACTAAATAGTTGCTAAATGAAGAAATGTAGACTTTATTGCACCAAACTAGAGGTGTGGAGAGTTTCACTTCTTTTGAAAATTTCTGCCATAGTGGTACCCAGCAGAATAGAGTTCAGGGTCTGTCTTCCCTGTTGAACCTTAGGAACTCCTCTCAGTTTCCTGGTGCCGGTCCTTTATTGGCCAAAGGTTCTTATCTGCTGCTGTGAGGGGACAGTGCATGAATCATGCCTTCTGTATTATTCTGTGTAGTTTATTAGGCACAAACTCTGTATTTATACCAAGGTCTCATTCTTCAAAGTGAGACTTTTGTTCTTTTGCCTCCTCCAGTTTTGTGAATCACCAGAATCTATAACTCTTGAATATTAGGGGAAAGCCCAAGAGTCAATGAATGGAAAAACAGTATTCTTTGAGCTCAAACTAGTTCAGAGAAGATGATTTCATATTCAAAGGGCACTGTGGTCATGGGCCTTGTATAATACTTTCAAATGAAGATCCTATGTCTTTAAACATAGGATCTCAACATAAGAACTGATGCATTTCTTTGAGGGAATATACATCAAACGCTAATGTTGGGCCCTCTGTGGTCTAGCATCTCAGTTTAGTGGCTTGACAGACATACACAGAGAACACTAACGCATTGGTGAAGTGTGTTCGGGCATTTAAGAAATGCCAAAGATGTAACAGTGAACCATGCTCGGAAATGTCATTGATAGCTACATGGAGGGTGCAGTGGTTGAACAAACTCCTGAAAAGATGTGGAATGTCTCCAAACTGGGCTGCGTTACTTTGAGAATATAGTGGAAAGGAGTCCTGCAGGCAGGAGTAAGGGTGTATTCCACAGGCCGGAAGCTTGAGATTACAGAGTTCATTCAGGCACATGTGAAGTTGCTGACGTGGCTGAAGTATAGATAGCATAAAAGAGTGGTGAACAGAAAATTGAAACTGACCTTTAAAAGTGCGCTTGCGCTAAGCAAAGCTGGAAGTGAGGGACAGCCTCAGTGAACTCTGAGCATGGAGTTGAACGCGTGACATATGAAATATAGACCCAAACTCCGGCAGGGGTTTGACATAATAATATGGGGCCGGGAGGTACCTAGGTGCAAAACTTGGAGGCTTTATTTTAACTTATTTATTTTTAATAAATGCAAGCAAGTCTTGTATAAACTGCCAATAACAATAATGGTAATTGTAGTAACAAATAAAAGCCAAATACCAGCAAACACTTTAGACTTTAATGTGCAGAGTTCCATCTATCCTTGCGCCTGCCATGTGATTCGCTGTTATTACCCCACTTTGCAGGTGAGCATATTTGAGGCAGGAGAAGCTAATGCACTTGCCCCACATTACCACGCTGGAGAAGGCGGAATTCAAGCAGCGCGATGCCAAAACCCGAAGCCCCACGCCTCTTCCCCAGGATATATGCAGCTCTGGCTAAATAACTACTGCGTTACTGCACAGCAGCTTGCCCGGAGAGCTGTCAGGCTTTGAATGGCTCTTCTGGCCTTCACGCTGAAAGTACCATGTTTCATATGCTTATCTATATTAAGATGTAATTACTAAGCGGAGTATCATAGTGTACATCTTTACAGCCTCTCAGGAAACTGCACCAGGAGGGCTGCAAGTTCAAGACCAGCCTGGACAATTCAGCAGCACCCTATTTATAAATAAATAAATGAATAAATAAATAGATGGATAGTGAGGTATGTAGCTGGGCCCATCACACTTGCTGCCCTGTGTCTGATCAGCAGTAACAATAACATAAAAAATTATTAGTTCTTAGATGTTAAAAATTATAAGTGAAGTAGTTCTCCGCTTGCCCTCTTACCTTCCCACCATGACAGAAAAAAGATAGAACAAAGGGAATTTCTGATTGTCATCATACAAGAAATTACTAAGCATCTAACATTATTAAGCTATTACATTAGTTGTTAAGCTAGAACATTTTCCACTAGCTCGGAAGAGCAAATTTTGCAGGAAATAATCAAAGCAAAATCTTCGTCCTATCTGAGACCAACAATACAAACAGATTCCAAATTCCTACCATACTTCAGATCTCTGGCGTAACACGAGGAAGCCTTTACAGATCCCTCAAGCTAAGTCAGTAATTTGGATTTTAGCTCAATTTTACCTTTATAAAACTCATCTGCCTCCAAGTGAGCAATGAATTGACTCCTTTCTGATTAATTGTTTATCTCTTTACCACATGAAAACTTTGTAAGGGCAGGAAACATTGTTTTAAAGTCTGAGACGTGGCTACATCATTGGTCCTGGGAACAGAGCCTTACTTCTGGCAGGCCCTCAGTAAATATTTAGGGTACGCAAGGAAGAATGAATGGTGAAACTAGTGGGTGAGTTTGCATCTAGGCTTCACTCACTACAGGAAAGAGTGGGAATACTGGCGTCCTTTGGTGCAGCATCTGAGGGAGGGGTTATGCTCGGAAAGGTGTGGACTTCAGGAAGGCTTGCTTCATATCATGATAGAATGTCCCCTGCCCCTTGAGGCATTTCTTGCCATCATGTCTAGCCTGAGACAAGGCTTGCATTAGCATTTAAGTGTTTTTTAATTCCCTTGATCAATAGCAAGCAGCAGAGAGGTCTTTCAGTTGGAAGGGAGTCTCTTCTAATCGCTTCTTTGCTTAATTGTTTCTAAAACATCTTTTCAACGACTTCTGCTTCAGTTTCTTGCTTGTGAGTGATCCGTAGGAAGATAGCTTGCCCGTTACCCCTAGCTGTAAGTCCAGGTAACTTCCTGGTACCCGGCTCTCCAGTTCTTAACCTGCATGGTCCAGACTTCACAGCTGCAATCTTAAGATACTTTAACTGCACATGATTTAAGTATTATTTATGGAATATTTGATGATTCGTATTTCTGCTCTGCATCACCAATAACCTCATTATGTAGACCTGTAGATGTTAAGAAAGGAATCCTCAAAACCTATTAAGAACTATGAATCACATCTGATGGAATTTGAAATTTCCTGTTGTTTTTGTGGTAGAGATTTTTGAATTGAATAAACACACATTCTTGAAAACAATATTAGGGACCTAATCTTTATTCAGGCCTTCTAGACTATTTAAATATTATGTGGAATAATTACCACCCTCAAGCTTCTTATACTTTGTATATTTCAACCTAAACTTTTGCCATCATTCCTTTTCTGCTCTTTGGTAGCTCTGTGTCTTGTTGGTACAGCTCCTGATATTTAAGACACCACAAAACACTTAGCACACTTGGCAGGAGACCTGAAATAATATTATGGACACTTAGAGTGGAACCTCAAAAACTAATCTGTCTAAGGTTTCCTAAAAGGTCAAAGGAAATTAAACGTTACCTTTACTGGCCTATCCCCATTACAATTCATGGTTTATGGAAAACATCTCTTACGTTTCTTCCACATTATCAAGCTTCAGTTACACACACAACCATGCACAAATACACACACACACACACACACACACACACACACACGGGTACACAAGCACCCAGCCTAGTTCACACATCTATAAGGACCATACAATGTCTTCTCATTTCATGGAATATGAACCTCTCTGTGGATTGGGAAGCATCAGAGAAAGGAAGTCAAACCAAAATCAGTCCATTTGGTTTCTTGTTTATGCTTAGTCTAGTGAATGCTTTTACCGTTACCCTCATTTTATCATCATTCTTTTCCGTGTGAGGAAAGAGTCATGGAGATTATCAATTAACTTTAGTTCTACCTGAGTCAAACTGTATTTTCATTCATGCTTTCTTTCTCCTCTGACAGAAACAGTGGAAGAGGAGGATTGTTGAGTAAGGACCATAACCGCTGGCCAGGTAAAAGCCATGGTACAGCCAGGCTTTTCCTGAGTTCTAGAAGGGAAATGTTGCTGACAAGCACACACATACTGAAACAGCAGCTCCTGTTATGTGGTGTTGGCCCAAGAGGGGGCACGAGGTTGATTGACCTTCTCTTTCTCTAGGACGCTTCCTAGGGCAGAGATAGAATGAAAGTACCAAAGGAAAGTGACAGCGACAACTACAGCCTCAGCGGGCAGGACTTGAAAACATTTCAGAGGCTAGTGTTCCAAAGAGATACTGCCATGCGCTGGAGCAAGAGCTGTACAAGCAGACTTAGCGCTGCCCTGCAGGAGGCAAAATCAGTCCGAGGAACAGGAAATAAACAAAAACAGCAATACCAACAGAAACCCCTTGTCAATAAACTGTTGCGCAACACAACGGAACTACAGAAAGGTGAGCCAGAAAAATCCTCCAAATAGGAAAGAGCATGTCTGGGAGGCACGGAGAGCCTCAGTCAGATCCGTGTCTGGTGGTGCAGATACCCCTCGCGGTGAGACAGCCGCACTAGCACTTGCACTGTGCTTCACTGGTCGTTTGTTTTCATTGAAGAAAGGATCCTATGCATCCTGATTCTGTTCACTGGAGCTACAGACGCCTCCGTGGGCGACTGTTTCAATTTCTAAAAGCTGCCATCATCTCCTGTCTTTGTCTTCCCTTTATCCAGATAAACATCCTTGGTTTGATTCATGCTTCGCTGCCTTACCTGGTGATCAGAGCTACAGTGTTGCTATCTCTCTGAAAAATGCTTCTGGGAAACAAACAGCTATGATTTCACAGGTCTGATTACCTCTCTGAGGAGTGTGTGGGCTACTATGCTTTTACTACGGAATCCTAAAGTTTTATTACTTAAACAAAATCTGTTGTCAGCTAGGCCTGGTGACACATGCCTACAGTCCCAGCACGTGGGAGGCTGAGACAGGAGGATTGCAAATTGAGGCCAGCCTGGGATACGCAGCAAGTTTAAGGCAAGCCTAGATTACACAGTGACACCCTCTCTCCAAAAGCAAAAATGAAACAAAAAAGTTTTGTCATATTTTTTGATACAGATGAGTTTAGACAAAGACCTTTTATAATCTGAAAATATAAACTATCTCCAACATTAAAATATTCAGCATGTGCTTATAAACTGATGTCTTTAACTATAGTCAGTCTATTTCAATTCTGTTAAATTTCACTTCTCTTATTCTCTGTGATTTTGAATTTTGATTTTTAAATGAAGCAATAATGAAATATTCACAAATTTTAATAAATACATAATATATCTACATATTTACTGGTTTGATATATTACAACAAGGTAATTCAGTATGTGCATACAAATATATAATAATCTGATCAAGGTCATTAGCATTTCCATTTCAGCAAATTACTCTAGAATTTATCACTCTGTCTTGAGGGCCTTTGGAATCTTCTATTTATTTTAAAATAAACCATAAATTGCTGTAGACTATAGTTTTCCTGCTGTGCTGCAGACACCTGAACTGCTTCCTCATATGCGTGTTTTGGTCCGACCTCCATTTGCCTTGTCTGTAGCTTCCTAGATACCAGTAGCTGCTGTTCTACTCTTTTCTTCTAGCACATCAACGTCGTTAGTTTCCTAGTGAGAGCATGTGTTTGTCTTGTAACGTGTGGCTTATTCCACTTAACAACATGTCCTCCACTCCTATCAAGTTGTTACACATAACCTGGTTTCATTCTTTTTTATAGCTGAACAAATATGTTTAGGGTGATGTTATGGTTTGTGTCTGGATGTCCCCCCAAATCCTCGTGCCATCCTGGCACTGGCTTCTAGATTTTTGATTGATCCATAATCCAAAGCTGGAGTTATAGGTGTGAGTGCTACACCTGCCCTGGGGCAGACAGTTTGCATACAATGTAAGGGCTGCTTGCCTCTGCTGCTCCTCTGTTTTGCTCTTGCTGCTTTTGCTGTTTTCTGTTGCCATGAACTGTTGCCTCTGCCCTTGTGCCACCCCTCCTTGGAGTCAGCCAAGTATGGAGTGAAACCTACACAATCTGTGAGCTAAATAAACCTTCTTTCCTTAATTTTGGGCATTGGATATTTTGCCCCAGTAATGAGAGAAAAGTAACCAAGGAAGTATATATGTGCTAAATTTTAAAAATTCATTCATCTGTTGACAGACACCTTGCTTGATTTTGTATCTTCACTGTGCTAAATAGTGTTGCAATAAACATTAGAATGCAATTTTTTTTTATTTAATGATTTCATTTGTTTTGGATACATACCCAGGAGTGAGATGACTGGATCATGCAATAGTTCTATTTTGAGGTTTTTGAGGAACATTTGTACAGGTCTCCACAATGGCTGAACTAATTTACATTTCCACTCCACTTCCTCTGGAGCATTTGTTGTTTATTGTCTTTTTGATATTATTCTAACTGGGGTCAGATTTGCAAAACCATCACTGTGGTTTTGATTTGCATTTCCCTGCTCATTAGAGTTATAATATTTTTTCATATACCTTTTGGACATTTTTATTTCTCCTTTTGAGAAATATCTACTTAAGTTGTTTGCCTAATTTTTAAACTGAATCATTATCATTTTTCTACATTGAATTTCTTACATATTCCACATATTAATCCCTGGCTGGGGGAGTAACTTGCAAATATTTTCTCCCATTCTTCTGGCCATCTCTTCACCTGACAATTGCGTCCTTTGTTATGCAGAAGCTTCTTGGTTGGATTCAATCTCATCTCTCTATTTTTCTTTTTGTTTTCTATGTTTGGGGGTCTTAGCCAAAATTGATGCTAATGCTTTAGAAGTATTTTTGTCTATATTTTCTTCTAGTAGTTTCTTAGTCTCAGGTCTTACATTTAGGCTTTTGATCCATGTGGAGCTGATTTTTGTAAATGATGAGAAGTAGCAGCCTGGTTTACTTCTCTATGCAGATATCCAGATTTCCCAGCGCCATTTATTGAAGAGACTGTCTTTTCTCCTAAGTAAGTTCTTGACACCTGTATTTCAAATCAATTGGCTGAAAATACGTAAATAAATTTCTGGCCTTCTCCTCTGTTTTTGTGGTCACTATTTTTTCTCAAGGTAGTGCTATACAGTTTTGTTTTTTTTTTTATTTTAGAAACATAAAAGTACAAAAACATATTGACAAATAGACACCCATTATCATAGAAAATAGTACAATCACAACTAATCTATAGACAAGGTGATATGGTCTCAACAGTAGTTGTTGCTTTATCCATTGATATCTTCGAACTGTAGATGTATGGACCCATATACAGACATGCAAATTTAGTCAGACAGTATATCCTCTCAGCAACAGAAAAAAAAAAAAAAAAAAAAAAAAAAAAAAAAAAAAAAAAAACCAAAAAAAAA
>PVLD010034015.1:0-13081 GCA_004027595.1 Dinomys branickii | reverse complement strand
AAGCACTGAAGCTGCACCAGCCCCGTCCCCCCACACCGGCTGTAGGAGGGAAGCCAGGTTCTCTGGGTCCCAGGCTCAGACGTGCTGGGCTCATGGCTCCACCCTCACCAGAATGGAGCTGGAAGCCACTGGACATTCCTGCGCTCAGCCTCTGCCTTGTAGGCCGGCTGATAGCTGTGGCTGGCCAAGTTGTGTGAGGAGCCCTGGTCTGAGGGCTGGAAAGCCCAAGCCAGGCCCTGGGCCACAGCAGGGTACAGGGATGTGGGATCAAGCCAGGCAGCCCAGACCTTCTGAAGGGCAGACACAGGCTCCACACAGACATCACCTCCTGGGCAAGACAGTCCCCTGAGAGTTGGCAGCAGGATGAAGTTCTGAGGATCATAGAAATGCCTGAAGTGCCTGTGCTCTTCAGTGGCATTTGAAAAAATTCCACACTCGAGTGAAAGGAACTTCCCAGGCTGCTATACATAAGTACCTTCAATCATGGGGACAGATATTTGGGTCACTTAAACCCAAGCTTTGCGTCTTTGCATTGACCATTCCCTCTGCCTGGATTGCTGACCCTTGTGGCCCTTCCAACTGAGTTTGCCACACCTCTTCCCAAGAGGTCGTGCCCCAGAAGTGTTCACCCTTCCTCACTGCCCCTACGTGCTTTCTTCACACCACCCTGACCATCTCACACTGCCCGTTTTTTTTCTTCCTCTGTTTGTTGACCATCTTCCCGTCTTAATAAGTTCAGGCTTCTATAACCCATGACCATGAGCTAGCGGCCTGTGAACAGCAGCAACTTATGCCTCACTGTTTGGGGTCTGAGAGCCCAGGAGCAAGTGTTGGCAGGGCTAGAGCTCAGTGAGAGGATGCTGGCAGATGGAGCCTCTCGCTGTGTCCTCACACTGTGGGAAGGGGAAGGTCTCTCACAGGGCTCTTTCCCAAGTTGCTCTTGGCGCTCACCAGGGCTCTGCAGTGATCCAGTCACAGCCCAAAGGCCCCAGTATCACAGGAGATGAGCAGTACAGTATGGATCTGGGGAGCTCACACTCTCACATGGTAGCACCTCCGTGGGATCACACACTCTGGATCATCGGGCTATAGGTAAGATGCTCACTCTGTAGCCCTACTGCCTACAACGTACGACAGACACAGTGGGTGCCCAATAAACACTGGTTACATATGTGAGTCTGATTCTTTTCTTATCAGGATGATCTTTAGTTTCATCCACTTACCTATAAAACCCTTGAGTTTCTTTCTCTATAGCTGAGTAATACTCCATTATATAAAAATACTATATCTTTTTTATCCATTCTTCAGTTAATGGGCATTTGTGTTGTTTTCAAATTTTAGCTATTACAAATTGTGCTGCTATAAACATGGATGCACATATATTGCTGTGATGTGATGTCTCCAATCTTCCTGGAAAAGTTCCCTGAAGAATAGATCAGTCAAATGGAACCTCTAATCCTAGTTTTCAGGGAATCTCCACATCATATTGTCTCCCTAGAGCAAGAAATTGAAAGAGTAAATAAAATTCTAAAAGTACAATAGATATTGTGAAAGAGAAAGAAACTACTCCAAAGGAAAGAAAAACTTGGATGACGGAAAGGAGAAAATAGAGAAGGAAGAGAAAAAAGTGTGTGTGTGTGTGTGTGTGTGTGTGTGTGTATTGTACATATATATATATATATATATATATAGTTAAAATACTTCCATTTTATATGAGATCTGATGTATTCATGGTGATATGGCCATAAAGTCTCCTGCATTTTAAATATACTATCCTCTTCTGGTGAAAGGCCTTAGGTCATTTTTCCATTGTACTATTTCTCCTCAACATCCACATTCTCCTCTGTTTCATCTTTGCAATCCACAGCTCCAGGCAGCCTTCCCTTGGCCAAATGCTTCAGATCACCTTGCTGGCTCTTTGCTTTCAATTGCAAACAGATCTGGCCAAAAGTTCTCAACAGTAACTGTGTCACTGTCTTAATAGTAGACTGCATTGAAATTTTTCTGCCGCCCAGGCAATATCTCTAAAGAAAAGAAAATACAGACCAACTTCCTGCCCAAACACGACCTAGACCACCTGCAATCCAGCAGCCAATGTAGTCCTTCTCAACAGAAACCTCCTGAGCTTCATTCTAACTGGCAACATTTCCATCAGTATTCTTGGTTTGCCAGGCTCTGACCAGAGTCTTCCACATCATTTACAACATACTGGGGCTACCTCTTTAGCCGGTTTATCAAAACTTTCCAAATTAGTTCCAAAGGCTCTTAAGCCACATGGCCAGGCAACGTTGTCACAGCAATGACCTCATTCCTGGCACCAATGTTTCTTTCAGGAACGGGCACAGGTTGCTTCCAGTGTTTTCCCTCGCAATTAAAGTAGCATTGAATATCATTCAGAACATTTGTGGGATGGTACATGGAGAACGATTTTCTAGAAGTTAAATTGCATTCCAGAGCTACACGGAAACAATAACAAATCTCCAGGGGCAGGAAATTAGCACATGGTTAGTTGTCTGGGCAAGTGGGTGTTCCCTCTCTGTAAGTTTTTTTAAGCACTTTGTCTCCAGAATGGACAGGACAGGGCTGGGGATATAGCTCAGTAGAATAAGCGCTTGCCTAGCAAGCGCAGGGTCCTGAGTTCGATCCCCAGTACCGCAAAAAAAAAAAAAAAAAAAAAAAAACTAAAGCAGAATGGACAGTACATGGTCCTCCTTGGCTAGGAGCTGGCAGGCCTTAGCTCACTTGCACTTGGGCAGTCCGTTGCTCTTGGCCCAGATTAATGAGATATTGTAAGGACCTCACGATCGCAGCGTCTACAACCATATCAGGGGATAGAAATGGCCTCCCATACAACATCTCATGAGCTCAAACTAGCCCAGTTTCGGGCATGTTTCCAATCCTCAGGGGTGCCAGTGGAATCAGAGCCAGGGCTCAGACCTCTCTTAGCAAAGTCTTGCCAGAGTTTATGCTAGGACCTTTCTACATTTGACTCTTTATACCTTTCCAGGAGACTAACACCAACTTGAAAACTGGCCAGGAGAATAAGACCACTTTTTTGCCAAGACTTTGCTACCTCCTCAATTATTTGGGAAGTTAAAACAAACTACATTGTCACTCTGGAGAGGTTGGTTAATCCAAATCTAGGAAAGATTTCTTGAAGAAGCACTTTGACTACCTCTGCAGGCTTTTCTGAACAGGTAGAAAGGTTTCATCCAGGCTACCATGCTGTCAATCACAACTAACATCTGTTTAAATGCTGTACATAGTATCAGGTGGGTGAAATTTACTCGCAAATCCTCTCCAAGTTATGTCTTTCTCCTCTGCACAGGTTTTAATAAACAAGGAGCTTTGTGCTTAGCAGGATAATGGTAGGCACAGAGTGAGCAAGGTTCACAAACCTGTCAGGTGGTTGCTGCTCGGCCTAGGACTGTGGGAACTCAAGTGGCCATTTGCAGTGTAGCATCTCTTCCCATCTGGAAAGGACTGTGAAGTGTTTTTATACCTTTGTACTATATCTGCTAAAGAAGGACCAGTTAGTTTTGTAAATATATCAAGAGTCCCTTTCTAATCACACCTTGTTCTGGGGCTCACTTATTTTCTTGGGAGGTATACTCTGATTTTAATGGTTCCTCAGGAAAAGGCTCGAGTTTTAAGAGTTAGCAGAGTTGCCCTTCTTGCTTCTGTATATGCCTTTTGCTTTCACAAAGAGGCTGCAGACATATCTCTTGGTGTCCTTTACTATGCATGACTGTGACCAACTTAGGAAGATGGACTGCCTCTAGGAGTCGTACAATTTTCTACCCAAGCTTGATAGATGGTTCTTCATTTGTCTGTAAGCCTCTTTTCTTCCAGATTATTCCATGGGCATGTAGTATCAGAAGGACATATTGGAATTTTTATGGATGTATAAGCTTGTGATTTTCCTCATTGTCCACGCTCAAGTAAAATTTATTAGCTCTGCCTTCTGAGCAGAGGGTTCTGGAGGAAGAGGTTTAGCTTCATTGACCTATCGTGAGCTGACAATTGCATAACCTTTCTTTCAGTGTCCTTCTTGGACATCAGTGACCCACTCTTCTTTAGGGCCTTGTAGGGCCAGGTCATTGATGCCCTACCCTCTTGCACATGTCTGAGAGATGACCTGTTCACAAGAATGGCCAACTTTGGTCCTCTAGGTGTCAAAGAACAGGGTTAGTACTAGTACAAGGTTTTATAATAACCTCAGGGGTATCTAAGTTTTTCTAATAACCTCAGGGATACCTAAGAGCATCGCCTGATACTTAATGAGGCATTATCCTGTTAACTACAAGTAACATTTTGTCTCCAGAATAGCTCTGACCTGATGGAAGTCATGACTTCTAGTCTTTGTCCCAAAGTTAATTTTGTAGCTTCCTTTTCTAGTACGGCTGTAGCTGCTCTTATGGTCAGGCAGGGTGTCCATCCAGCAGCCACTCCATCTAATTTCCTTGAAAAGTATTCGGCTTGGTAAGGTTCTTTCCCTAGCCTTTGGGTCAAACCCCCACAGCACTTCTCCTTTTTCTGATATGTAAGAAAGCAAGGTTTTCTGAAGTCAGGTTTTCTCAGTGCTGGAAACTAAGTAAGGTCATGGTTCCTTTTCTAAAGCATGTGAGTCACTTTTGTCCAGTCTAAGGCCCAGACCCAGGGCTTTGATGCCCTCATATAAAGGCTTTGAATTAGTCCAAAATCAGGTATATCCAGATCCTACAGAAGCATACCAGTACCAGCAATGAGCTGGTCAGACCAAAGACCATTGTTAAGGTATGGAAGCTGTCAACAAACTTTTCAGAGAATCTAACTTTTGTAATAAGTGGTTTGGAAGAGAATAGATTTAATACAGGGTACACAAATTTATAATAATATCCTATAATATTCACCCACAAAGTCACATGTAGAAGAGGGCAAAAGATCTATGCACATGTGAGAAATCTGAAGAATCCAGCCAAGGGTCGGGATCATAGGTTAATGTCCAGTTGAAGGCCTGGAGCACGTGGCAATGGCCCCCTGAGTCCAGCTGAAGGTCTGAGGCCCGTAGTAATGTCTTCTTCAAGTTCTTATCAGGAACCTGAGGAATCCATGATGGAAGACAGAATGGTCTGCACTGGAAAGCCTAAGGGCGGGCTAACGCTAAACACTAAAGAATCTTTGCTGAAAGGCTGAAGGATCTGCTTCAGATGGCTGAGGGATCTGCACTGGAGCCAGGAAGCGACGCTCAAGATGAAAGTGAAGACTAGGATCCCCTGAAGAGAACGGCAGCCAGCCCCAGTGACAGCAAGGTCCTCAGCTCTTCCAGCGATAAGAACAGCTGAGTTCATATCAGGAACTCCAGCTGCAACAAAGCCTTGGGGAAATCAGCACCAGGTGATCTTCTCTCCCATTCTCCTTTTACGCCAATCTGACAACAATCTTCAGGTGCATCTTCCATGCTTACTTGGTTCAGCTGGTCGTTCCTACTCCTGATGACTTTTTAATAATCCACCACACTTCTCAATTTTCCCTGCACTGCCAAATAACCACAATCAAAAAGGCAGAGTGTACTCCCTGCATGGTGCTGCCTCTTCTCAAAGGGTAGGGCAGTGTTGGGCTTACATCAGGGGGTTCCCTGAGTCAAAGACCCTATGGTAAGTAGACCCAAACCTAGTGCTGGGTGGACTCAGGAGGTGGCCTTCGTCCCCTGAGGTACTGCCCGAGCAGGTGCTGGGAAGGGAGTCTGTGGGACGGAGAAGCTGGCAGGAGGGGTCCTCCACAGCATCAGCCCCTGAGTGATGATGACCTCCGGGGTACAGACCAGGCCTCTGGGAGAAGGCCATAAAGGCTTGAATATAAGGCACCTCTGGCCACTTGTCTTGCTCTTTACTGTAGAAACAGAGTTGAAATATGGGATTCAATTTCAGGCTGTCAAGGGGTGGCCTGTTCTCATTTCCCCCAGTTGTCTACATGGTCTATTTTTATTACATAGGTATATAAGATGATCTCCTCCTAGGGTGGTACAGTGGAACTCATTCCAAAAGTTAAGATACCTGAGCACAGACTCAGAAAAAATAGGTGGGATTTTTTCCATCTGTAGATAGCAAGAAAAAAAATTAGAACGTAAGTTTAGACTCCCAGGAGTCTATCTGGTCATGCTGAATTCCTCCTTAGCCTCCAGGGCTTTTACTTGGTCAGGCAGCACTTCCCTCCAGGGACGTAACCTGGCAGGGCATTGCTTCCAGGGGTTTATCCTGATACGGTTAAATTTTCTTGGGACTGGATGTCACTAATTTTAAGTGAGCACCAGTGCTACTTCCTTTGCGCTCGTTGTATTTCTCCTCTTACACCACTCAGCTTTGGGTTGAAGATTTCAGAGGTGGATGCCTTACTGCCCGGATGTCCCAAAAAGAGACAAGACCCATCTCTAGAGAAAACCTGATTTACCAACTTAAGCCACAAAGTATACACATCTGGTGGTAAATATCTGAAAATGAAATCAGGAACTATGTGAATTCAGTCAGCAAAACACAGATCACGCACCGTTTTTCTTTCCCTCCTTTTTTTTTTTTTTTTTGAGACAGGGTCTGGCTATGCAGTTCAGGCTGGCTTTCAGCTCACTTCGTAGTCCAGGCTGGCCTCGAACACGCCATGATCCTCTTCCCTCAGTTCCATGAGTACTGGGATTACAGGCGTGTGCACGACACACACCAAAACATCCTTATGTACGGAAGCATAAATGTATAGCTGTGGTTATCACAATGAAAGCAAAACTGAGTTTTTAAAATTTGTTTTTAAAAGACAACAAATCAATAGTCAACTACCCAAGGAAAGAATAGCTCTGGACAAGGCTTTAGGACCCAGAGGAGCAGGGTCAGGGAGGTCTGGCTCCTCTGCTCAGCTGCTTGCAGTAAACCAGTGGCAGGAGGTTTAAACAGACCAACTTCTCTCTTCCCAGGTAGGAAGACACACTACCCCTTAACCCTGTTCTCAGTTATCCAGAACCAACAACCAAACCAATGGAACACTCGGATACCTGAAAGTCTGAGGATGGGGGGTTCAGAAAAGGAGAAGAAAATAACCAAAACCTATGGAAAGGAGCACCCCACATGAACCCACGACCCACGGAGAAGCACAAGCACTCTTGATGCTAAAGAAAGACCTGCCGAGCTCAGGGCGAGTTACCCGGGACTCCACGGAGAAAAGCAACGGTTCGGGCGGGCAAGGTTCACATCTCCGAGGCCCCTGCTGTGGGCAGCTGTGCCCCAGCGCTTATGCATCTGGGGCCTTCTCCCCTGCTCCGCTTGGCTCTGTTCCTCCACACTGAGGCAGGCGCTACCGACTCCAGATCGGTCCCTCCCCGCTGTGTGAGCAACCGCACAACGCAAGCCCAACTGGCAGGCAGGGCCCTGCTGTCTCCCACAAAAACAGAAGCCTTTTGTCCCACAGTCTAGATTTTTCCACATGGCAACTGGTCCACCTCCCCTCCTAGCAACACATTTTTCAAGCAGAAAGGGTAAAAGAGAGGGCACTCCCATGGCTTGAGGTGTTACCTTCCTTGCTGGCTGTGCTGTCTGCGTGCCCGCTTCTGCTGAGGTCTCCAAAGAGACCATTTCTCCAGTCAAATTTCATTAAAGGCTCACACATATGGACCACATCTCATACGTGTAATTTAATCAGAGTGATTCTGGGACAGGCATGCCTGTTGAAACCCCTAAAATGACTAAGCATCCTGTCAATCAGTCCTTTCAGTCTTATCCAGAGACTGAAGGAGAGGTACCCTGACTAGGGCACATATCTTTTAAAAGCCAAAAGACTAACTTTTCTGTATGCTTTTTATTTTCTTGTCATCCTGACAAGAAAAATTTTCTGTTTGTGTCACATTTTTGTCTTTGTTGGCACAGACCTGCTCTGAGTACATCTTCCTATTATCTTCATAATTTGGCTGGTTTTTCTTTTACCATTAAATGTATACTTGCAATTCTTTGCTCATCACACACAAGAGCCTGGAATCTATCTGTAGGATCAACACAGAATCACACAGAGCTTTCATAGCTCAGTAATAAACAAATAATCCAATTTTAAAAACAGGCAAAGGATTTAAAAATATATTTGACACAAAAATAGCTAGTGACAATGAATAAGCACATGAAAAGCTGCACAACGTTATTTGTTATCAGAGCAACCCAAACCAAAACCACTGTGGCAGACAACTACTCATGCACTAGAAAACTAAAAGTAAAAATAATAACTGACAATACTAAGTGCTGGTGAGGAACTTGGAAGGACAGTTTAGAAATTTCTTACGAAGTTAAACTGACACCTATCATATTGATATGTAGCAGCGAAGTGGGCTGAATTCCACAGGAGACCAGAGGACTCTATTTTAAGGCACAAACAGAATTTATTAATTTAGACTTGGTCACTCCTCATCCATGACTTTGCAGGTCAGGAACGTGGGCCCCTGCATGCCTTTGTTCCCACCTTATATACATTTTTTGTTTCCATGGTAATAGATTGGAATGTTGTAGCCCTGGCCACACATTGTTTTCCTTGTGTCACGTGACCGGGTCAAGCCCTGGTCATGAGCCCAACCACAATGATATATACTTTCTGTATTCTGTTCTATATGTCCCCCTTTAGCTAACCATACATTTCCTTTATGGTTACAATGTTTATCTAGGGCCAGGGAAGGGATGAAACAATGCAGGCAGGGTCATAGGTGGTTGTAAACATCCTCCAGGATGTTTCTCAAGACACATTTTGAGGCTTGTACTAAGGCTAAAATTATTTTATCTTAAAAATGGTATGTTAAAAGTCACCATCCCCTACAGATATAGAGGAAATAAATATAATTCCCAACCTGTTAGATGTCAGATACAAGTTCATGTTCCCAAAATCAAAAAATGAATTCTAAGGAACAACAGAAGTTAAGAGTAGGAAAAATTCATTGAAAGAGGTAGCTCCTGAGAGAGAGGAGGGGACCCAAAAGTGGGTTACAAAGGAGCCCACTTTTCCAAAGAAGTTTTATAGAGCAAAATCATGATGTGAGATCAATGTGGATCAAAACTATGATCAACTAATGAGATTGTAAGTATAAGCACTTAAGTAATATTGATCCAGTGGGGAAGTAGGTCACATAGCAAGTGTACATGGAGAAAATGAAGACCTTTTAGGAAAAGATGGATTAGGAGGTCTTGGTGAACCACCTGGGTGACTGATGTCTACCAAGACTTTATGGAGCAGGTGCTACCACTTACCTTATCCCTTCCAGGCCTGGTCATTCCCTCTTTATCTTGTGCCCTGTTCTTTATCAGATGTTCCTGTAGCCACAGTTGTAATGTGTTCTCCTCTACACTGACTCTCTTGAGGCCCTAGCCCTGTCTGTCTACATTTCTACCTAACTTAGATGTCTATAATATTCTGTCCTATACAAAGGCACCTCTGCCATGAGGGGAGGAAGGGGCAATGACCACTCTGGTTTCTTCTGGTGAAGGGGGTCATGGTTCTGATCAACTATCAGACACATTCTCTAAAGGGTCTATCTAAAGGCCCTCAATAGACGTTAGGTGGTCTAATCTTGGCTAGACATATTGCTTAAAGTGTGGAGGATACAGGCCACAGAAACAGTTAAGTACGCATGAGTCAAAAATAAGATCAACAAGAATATTATGATTAGAGCCAACAAATTGTCCACCAGGAAGACCCAGTAATAGCTTCCCACAAAGAGGGTAAGGAGCAGGCCTAGGGAATTTTAGAATCTGACATGGAATTATCCTGTCATTTAATATCTTGAACAGGCATCAAGATATTAGCAGAAGGAACTAGAATGTACATACAGTATTTAGATTTTACAATTATAGAAGTACTCCCTTGTGCTGCCATTAGAATGTCTAATGCCATCTAATTTTGGAGGGCACCTTGCCTCGTTAATTTTACTTCTTCACTTAGGAGAGAGAGAGAGAGAGAACAGTCAAAATGTCATTTAGGCCTATTGAGTATAGTTATCCAAGGTCTTGATATATGTTTCATGATATCTCCTAACCTAGGGAAGGGACAAAGGTAGAAACCAAGTGAGCATGCCAATAAAACACACTCCCAGACCACCAATGTCTTAGATGGGATAGATTGCCAGTTTGTTGATAATTTTGACACTCTTGCCTTATAACCACACAAATCCAAGCATGCATCTTTCCCCACTCATCCAACAAGGTAACCAGGGCCACCAACTAGTTCCATAGGACCAGTGAATGCCACTGGGCTTCCCATCTATTTCCTGAGCAATTAAACCAGTCTCTTGCAAACCAGGCTTTTACCTGAAAACTTATGGTATGTATATGCTGCTCAGGGGGTATCCATCCTAAGTAATTAGTAGAGTTAAGCCAAAGAGAATAGGAGTGATTTCTCTATTCCCAGCCTCAGGGAGCCTGTTTCCTAAATTGTCCTGTAGTTGGAGTTAGCCACATATAATCATCCCATATCTGACAGTGGCCATCTTGATATCAGTGATTATTGGCTCTCATGATGGGATCATCCCTACTCTTATTTAATAGGGGTTCTACTAGAGTCTGTAGAGAGGCTTTAGTGACAGTCTTAGAAAAAAATTCACTTATGTCCAGGACATTAAGGATGGAGTTTATAGGTCACTCACTTTGTAATGGTGGCCTAAACTATAAACCACTGAACTTTTTTCTTGTCTCCTCAGTGTAGTCTTGTAGCTTATCCCAATCATCTCCCTAAAGTAAGAATACTCCCCGAGTACAAGACCTGATGTACTTGACAAGAGGAGTAGGCCACATATCCAGCAAGATATTTGTTATAATGATTCTCAGTATTCCTTTGCCCACACTACAAAGAAATTGCACCCTCCTTTAAGTGGTAAAGTAGTTAGTAAAAGGGATATGAGCAGCATGTTAGATTACTTGTCTGAAGAGTTTGCTTTCTTTTCAAACAAGAATTTTAAGTCTTCTGTGGGTTCACAGGAATATTCAGACGGTTGCTCACATTCAGCAAGTTTATGGTCCCTGGGGCTTGGGTTGGATGTAGTGTATCCAGCCTGCTACCTTGACAGCTGATGGAGTTGACAGGATCGCAGTATATGGTCCTTCTCAAGTTGGTTCTAGGGGAGGAGATGATAAGGGAAGAGACTTTACCAGTACTATATCTCTGGGGTGGAATATGGGATTTCCCTTCTATTTAGGGTGAGTTCCATCAGCTGTTGAAGAGTCTGTCGGAATGTAGCTAGGGAGATGATATATTTTAGTAAAGCATCCATTTCTCTATCAGAAAGAAAATTAGTACTGAGCAAAAGACATCAATAAATCATTTCAAGGGCTGGGGATATAACTCAGTGGGATAAGCACCTGACTGGCAAGCACAAGGTCCTGAGTTCAATCCCCAGTATTGCAAAAAAAAATAAAGCATTTCAAATGGACTGAGGACTAGAATTTGAGGTATATTTCTTACTTTGATAAGTGCTACAAGCAGTAAATGAGGCCACTGGGTTGGGAGCCATGGAAGCTGGAAAGTAATTACATGTACAGGATGAAGCCAGCCAGAGAACACGGGAGCTCCAAGAAACAGGAGCTCCTTGAAACACGTAAACAAGCCATTGTAGCTTGTTAACCGATTGCTGGACAGCGAGGCAAAAATTAACCAAGTTCTTGAGGGTATAAATAAATACACTATTGTTCTTGCACAGTTCCCCTTCTCCACTGAGAGGACCTCAGCCTGACCCCAGCTTTTTGTCTCTTGTCTATTTTTTCCTCATTCCCACCACCATTCCTTCCTGGAGTACAGCAAGAACCCAATGGATCCCTACACCACCGTAGATGGGTTTCTTGAGCCATTTTTTTTAAAGATTTCTCTTTAGGGTCTCATTCACTTTTTTCTACCTTTTCCAATGTTGTCATCTCTAGGCACAGTGAAGGTGACAGAGAATGCCCAGCAGCTGAGAGACATCCCATATGACTGTTGTTTTAAAAGAAAGCCCATTATCACTGTATAAGATCTTAGGAAGTCCAAATCTGGGGATAATCTCTAAGACCAAAACCTTTATCACCTCTTGTGCTTCTTCTATTCTACAAGGAAAGGTATCAACTTAGTTTGTGAAAGTATCTACCCAGGCCAGTAGGTATCAGGGTCACCTACTCATTGACATCTGAGTAAAATTGAACTACTACTCTTTTCCAGGTTTTTTATCATGTTTCTGTGTACCTGGAAGGGCTATGATCCATGTTTCTGTTACTTTTTCTATCGTTGCTGAGACAAAATACCTGGCGCCCAAAATTAAGGAAGGAAAAGTTTATTTAGCTCACAGTTTGTGGAGGTTTCAGTCCATACTTGGCTGGCTCCAAGGCAGAGTGGCACATGGCAGAGGGCAACCATTCATGGTGGCAGAAAATAGCAAAAGCAGCAAGAGCAAAAGGGAGGAGCAGAGACTTCCGGGAAGATGGCGACCAGGTGAGCGGCAGAGGGAATCTCTCCCAGAGACCGATCCTTTGCGGGCGGGTGCCCGGTCCGTGGATGCAAAATTCCAACTGATCGGGCTGCTGTCCGCGGCATGAGCATTAAAGTGCCGGCTGGACAAGCCACGCGCGAGAAGTGGGCGGATCCTGAGAGCTGGGCGCCTGAGAGATCGGTGAGACGCTTCGGCCGCAGCTCGGCTCAAATCGCGTACAGCCGAGAGAGCGATTGCAGCGGGAGGAAAGCCTCCAACTCCTGAACCCGATCGGCTCGGAGACGGCTATAACCAGGATTTGTTGGAGGCAGCGGAGCAGAGGAAACTCAGAGAACGAGCTACTGGGACAGATTGCGCCAATCTGGGCAGCGTTCCGGGATCCCACTCAAAGCCCCGCCCCCGCAGCCCACGCTGCACGAACTGGCGCGGCTGCGATCGGCGGGATTTCTGAGTCGGGAAAAAGCTCGATCCACGGAGATACATCTGAACGGCATTCCTGTCTGCAGGATCCCAGGGTGAGTTGAGTGGGCGCTCTAACCGGTTTTTCCTGAGTCAGGAAGAAGCTCTGCCCAGCAAGCGACATCAAAGCAGCTTTAAGGACTGCAGGATCTCCCAGGTAGGAAGAGCTAGCTAGGCGCC
>PVLD010034014.1:0-13081 GCA_004027595.1 Dinomys branickii | reverse complement strand
ACATACACACACAATCTTTACTTCAAGAAACCAATTTTTTAACACTCCACCTCAGGGTTTCTGAAATGTGCAGGCCCTGTACAGAACACTTCACCTTGGGGATCGGCCTTACCCTTTTGTACTCCGTCTTCCCCAGAGCTCCTATCTGTCACTGCTATAAGTACTTTGTAAATGATGATGATATTCACTTCTCCATAAAATAAGAAATTCTCTCTAGACCTAAAAATAGGATACTGCACAAGTGCACTTTAATAGGTCCTTGCTTATCGGTCTATAAGAAAACATTGGGGTTTTTCTACACTATAGTCCAACATTTCAATTTTTTAGTGTACTATTCCTATTTTAACCCACTGTGTTCACACATACTGTAAATGTAAGGCATTAACCTATGTCAGTGTCAGTATAAAGGGTCTGGGCCTTGCTGAAATTTTGTGAATATATTACACAAAAACGATACATTGGATTTTACCAGGTGTTTTGCAATACATTTAAAATTTAAAACAAATATTCCAGGTAGTCATGTTTTGCACAAATATTCTTAGTAACATGAGAAGCATTCAGGATTTAAATACATATGCTATTTCCCAAATGGTAAAATTCCTACAAGTAGATTATCCTGTAATTTGAGAGGCTGCTAATCCTGTTTTACAACTCTTCGCACACATTACATAATTTGTCAGGACGCCCCTGGAAAAGCAGCATCAGTACACACCAGAGGCCATTTAGATTTGCAGATACTTATTCTCGGATTTCTGTGCGTAGAGCCCTGTGATACTGTAATGAGGGCTTTGTGTTTGAAGAGGCCCAGCGTGGTTTGGTATGAATAATACTCAAAACACTATAGTTTCAAAGTTCACATTTCACATTATTCCCTTAAGGAGCACAGTGCGATTAACCCTACTTTAAAGAGGAAGCACTGCAACTTGGCTGAGATCAGAGACTAAGCAAGCGAACCTATACCTGGAGCCTCAAGTGCTTTCAAAACATTCCATTATCCTTGTGATTTTCTTTTTAAAACAATATGCCCAGTAATCACAGTCAGTACTTGCAATGATCAGCGTGTGATACACATATGGACAATGGTAATTACTATAGAACACATTCACATGATTTGAGACACAATCATGAGAATAACATGTACACTTAAATCAAGTGTGTTTTGAGGCATAATTTTTGACATCACCCAAAATCTAAAATCTGCACTACAAAGAACATGAGAACACAATTTGGCTTATAAAACTGTGGTGACCATACTTTCAAAAGGTTACATGTAAATTTCAATCCTTTCTATATATTTTATGTGTATAATATATACAATTTCCCTTTACACTTCTCTGAAGGATATAAAATATATTAGTGATGCAAAAATGTTTGATGATATTTCATTGTAAAAGGAAGGAACCCATTGTTCAATTGGGTTTGTGAATTCTGGGCTGAATATCACACCACAAACAGGCAGATCCTGCATCCATGGCTTCCCACACGTTAGTGCATTTGCTATTTTCCAAGCCTGAAATGATTTTCTTCAGAGAACCTTCTTGGATCTTGCAGTCATCCGCTTTAGGTCTTAGTTAAATGTTATCATTTCACATAAGACCTTCTTAATCACTCTGTTCACCTTTAGAGCCCACTTCCACAGCTGTGTGTGTTACTTTAGAGAGCACATGGCAGTCTTATGTTCCAAATTGATTTTACTTAAAACATCACACCTCTTATTTTAATGTAAACTCCAAGATGGGAGTAGAGAGATTTTTATCTTTAAATACCTATTTTGCAGTGTTGTATTTCTGCCTGGGAAAGTGGCAAACACTAAATGATGTAGAAAAAAATATATATATTTTTACACCAAGAAAGCACAAATAAATGAGAGAAAGCAGGACTGGAAGGCTATAGAAAGAAACCAAATGTAGCTATAGGATAATATTGGCCCAGTAACTATCTAACAATTTGGAGAAAATATCAATATTTTATCCCTGCCACTAACTCTCTTCCATGGACTCTACTGGCACATGTGAATGAAAAGTCAATTTGAATAGAATGATTTTTATCCAAATGAACAAGAAAGCTCATGGGAATCAGAAAGAGAAGTAGCACAAGCACGCAACCAGAACTGACCTTGATAGTTTACATTACTGCATTTCAATTATCATAAGGAATGTTTGAGATTAGGAAACCTGAGGCTTGTCAAAGGATTAAGGAATTGTGTGCAGGTGATCCTTGCTCAATCACCCCGAGAAGCCTGAGTGTAAATGCTAAAGTCTATAAATTCTGGAACCTAATTTTCTTTTTTCTTTTTTTTTTTTTTTTGCGGTACTGGGGGTCGAACTCAGGACCCTGCGCTTGCTAGGCAAGCACTTATTCCACTGAGCTATATCCCCAGCTGTAACCCAATTTTCAAAGCTATGATTTATAAAGCTGTTTACAGACAAATAAAAGGCAATGAACAAAGTGAAGAATTATAAATTATGTATCACTTCCAAATATTTTTCAGTAATGGGAAAAAAAAGACGCAAGTCATATCATGTACAGATACACATTTCACATGAGGAGTGTGACCATTGTATATACCTAAAATGCACCAATAAAAATCATGTGTCTTTTAAAAACTAAACATTCCCCAATAAAAGGAAATAGAAAGTGTGGAGGTGCAAAGCCAAGCCAATTTTTGTGTCAGAGTCTTTTTGACAGTGTTACAGTTGTTGCTACTAGAGGTATTTATACTTAAATCTTTACTTACAAACTGGAAAACTATTATATAAATAACTGCAAGATTATTTGAGTTAAGAGAAAAATCATACTCATTAATGCCCTCTGTAATACCCTCTACTAGGCATTCATCCAATGATATGAACCAGAGAAATGACATATAAGTACACGTAATTTGGCTTCGCATTTGCAACAGGAAGGAGAACTTTTCTTCTATGCACAGTACAAATGAAGATATTTACTGTTATTAAAGGAAACAATTTAGAGACTTACCTAGAGTTTTGCTGTAGTAGGAATTCCATGCTCCCCAGTAGGATTGAAATATATAGTCCTGTAGAAAATAAGATACAGTATCTTTAATCCTTTCAGCAAAAGTCATCCGGTCAGTGGGCTCTGACAAGTCTGCAGGTACATAGGAGATTGGTTCTGGGATTTTCCCACAGTGTCTCTCTACTGTGGAGGCTGGAGAGAACCTCAGTGTGTACATAAATGGAATTCCTAAATTGAGAGCAACCAGTTCACTGCTCAGTGTTACTGGGTCTGATATCAACACATCAAAACCACCTTTCTGAAGTCTTGCCATCAGTGGGAGGTTGTTTATTACACCGTCACAGAGTTGTGCATTGATTTAAAAAAAAGGCCTCTAACAATTTTCCTAGTCCTTTGTAAAAAGTCCATAGTGTGAGAGGAGTTGGCTTATGGTCTATCCAAATTACTATCATGTGTTCAATTAAGAACTCTACATAGCTCTTGTTGACAAAAACAGGTATCTCTTCAAAATCCACTGAAAGATCAGGACTTGAACTGATTACATTCTTGCTGAGGAAGTGAGTACAGTCACATTGTGATTTCTCTGAGTCAACTCTTCTAAAATGATCTTAATATTTAACCAAAGGCTACCATCTGTGGGTCAAATTAGCACACTGCCATTTAGCACTATTTCAGTCAGAGTCAAAGTAAATACCAGGAGTTGGAGAAACTTCTTAGCCATAGTGATATTCACTATTGAAGCCATCCTCATGTGGATCTTTTGGGAAGAAAAGAAACCTTTGAGGCATATTTAGGTGAATTGTTTTCAAAATACAATAATATTTACTGTGATGGCTATACTCATTCATAATAAGTTTACCTAAAGTTTTAATGGAAAATAATACAATTCAAACCCATTAACTTTTATTGTTCCCCACAATAAAAGTGAAATCTAATCCTATTTGGAAGAAAAAAAGAATTCACCGGCCTAGTATCTGTATAATCTAATAATAACTATGATATGAAAAACTTCCCATCAATACAGTATATCCAGAAATTAGATTGTAAAGAAAATCAATAATTTTAACTATTAAAGCTACTTTATCAAAAGTTACTCATTTTCATTATAAATCTTTCTGTACATGCTGTTGTATTCAATCATTTAACAGTTTTGTGACCAAAATTGTACCCTTCGTTTAATAGAAAGACAAAGCAAAGTTGACCTACATACATAGTGTGTGTGACAAAATAGCAAAATTCAGAACATAATCGCATTTGATTAATGGGTAGGGCAACATCATTCTTACTTGCTCATTGGTCTTATTTAGCAATGAAATGTAAAATAGCAACCTTCACTTGCAGGTTTTTTTGAACATCTCAGGATGTTTGAAATTGCCATTTTCCCTATACATTTCTGAGAATACAGCTCTGTGCTCTTATTGGAGCTATTGCTGACTTCCCCACTTATTGCTACAGATTTTTCATTTTGTTCCTTTTCACAACTTCTTTTATGTCTTGGTTACCTTTCTCTCATTGCTTAGACAAAATACCCAACGTCCTAAATGAAGAAAGGAAGGGTTTATTTAGCTTACATTTTGCAGAGTTTTCAGTTCATACTTCGCTGGTTTTGAGGCAGTGTGGCACATGGCAGAGGGTAAACATTCATGGCGGCAGAATGCAGCAAAAACAACCAGCAAAAGGAGGAAAGACTTCAAGTAGCCTCTTTTTCTCCTTTACTTTGTGAACAACGTACACCCACCCAGGGGGTGTGTAGCTCTCACACAGTCTCCATGCCCTTCTCTTCCACAGCTTGAGGATGTATACAAAGTAAGCACCTTGGCTTCCTGCTGAGTCACTCAGCCAAACCTCTAGACTCCCCAAGTTGATCAATGTATACACCATAATAATCTACCCCTTGTCAACTTGGCAACCAGACACATTTCCTTAAACCACTTTCCAGATAGAGAGTCATTATATTACATTAGAACCATAACATTTTGCCCCATACAAGTGAAAATTAACCCTTTCCAACATTTAAAGGCACAAAAAAACTACCATGCCAAAAGGCACCAACAGGGGAATGTAGAGCATTGGAAACAAAAAGTCCGAAATCCAGCAAGGCTAACATTATATCCTATAATTCCACATACAGCATCTGAAGCATCTTGTGGTACACTGTGAACTCCAAACAGTTTGCATGAGTCCACCCCTATGGCACTTCTGGTGGTAACAGTGCCCACAGCTTCTCTCTTAGGCCTGCTTTGCTTCCTCCTTGCAGCTTTCCTCAGATGATCCACGTTTCTGGCTTTTCTAATCTTCTGAGGTCTCCAGGGCACTTATTGCCTCACCCTCACAGCCTCACATATTGCCCTCTCTAGGGCACACTGCCTGGCCTCCGAGGCCTTCTGAAATCTGGGTGGAAACCTCTTTAACCTCAGAACTCTTGCATTCTCCATGTACCTAATGCCAGTGCCACATGGATGATGCTAAGGTCTGCTTGGCACCTGGAGCAGTAGCCAAACTTTCCTCTTTCTTGGCCATAGGGGTCGAGTGCCTGGATCTCTGGACACACTGAATCCAATGATGAGGAACAAATTCTCTATGATGCCTCCATTGTGGAACGTGAGTCGCCCGCCGCCATCGTTCTTGGGCATGGAACTCTTTAGCTTCCTTCTTAAAGCAAGGTCTCTCACCTTTACAGTTTTGAGGCTGCAAAGGGTGGAGACTTGCTGCTTCTTGTGATGCCCTCAGGCCATCATTTCCATTCTCTTGTTCCTTCATAGCAAGAGAGATCTCCTCAGCCTTATCTTTGCAGTCCACAGCTTTACTGGAGCTTCCTTTCTGGCCAAACTCACATTTTAAATCACCTTTTTGGGCTCCTTGCTCTTGATTCTCAACATAGATCTGGCTAAAAGTCCCGAGCAATAGCCATGCCACTTCCCCAACATTCTACTGCCTTAAAATTACTCTTGCCAAATTAGGCACTGCTGCCGCCCTTAATCTCAGTCTTAGGAAAAGTCTCTGAACACGAGAAAAATGCAGGCAAACTTTCTGCAAAGCCATAACATACATCACCTGGAGTCCAACAACCAATGCAGTCCTTGTTTCCAACAGAAACCTTCCAAACCTGGTCTTTACCAGCAGGATTTCTATTGGCCTTCTGTTCTTCTGAGCTCTGACCAGAGTCTCCCAGACAGAACAGCTGAAGGTGCTCTGGTGCATCTCATTCAGGCAATATCTCGAAAAAGTTGCTTTTTCCACAAGCCATTTACAAAGGCACTTGAACCACATGGTTAAGTATAGTAACAGCAAAAAGCCTGGTCTCGGTACCAAATTCTGTCTTGGTTACTTTTCTCTCCTTGCTGAGACAAAATACCCAACGCCCAAAATGAAGGAAGGAAAGATTTATTTAGTTTACAATTTGTGGAGGTTTCAGTCTATACTTGGCTGGTTCTGAGGCAGAGTGACACATGGCAGAGGGCCAATGGTCCAGGGCAGCAGAGCACAGCAAAAACAACCAGCAAAAGGGAGGAATGGCTGCAAGCAGCCTGTTTTTCTCCATTACCTTGTGAAGAGCCTACCCCTACCCAGGGGGTGCATATCTCTCACACAGTCTCCATGCCCTCCTCTTCCTCAGGCTCAGGATGTGTATAAAGTAAGCACCTTGGCTTCCTGCTGAGACACTCAGCCAAACATCTAGACTCCCTAAGTTGACACAATGTATAAACCATAACAGTTTACAAGCAAGGAGTGTCTGGCACCCTGAAGAAACAAGCCTTTTAATTACAACTGTGTAGTAAACTGATATAGGTAGAATTGGAAGCTAGGTATCTACAGACTATAAGCTGTACTTTAAATGATTTGTACGCATACAGAACTACTTAGACATTCTCGCCCTCACTTTTTACAAATGCAAAGGAGAAGGTGCCATGCCTATGGTATGTTACATTCTAAATTGATAGCAGTGTCTGCAAAGCTACTATTCAAAGTGCTTATTTCATAACAAGGCTGTAGTAATACATAGTTTAATGTTTCCCTAAAACGCAGAAGTTCAGTAACTTTATCACTAAATCTCTGGCCTAGTTATTGGCAATATATTCATTGCACTACATTTGAATAAAAGTATAAACAAGAGTAAATATGTAACGTTGCTCTTTAACAATGTTGAGTGACCACAGCATGGTGCACACAACAGCTCTGACCAGCGGCTCAGAAGATTCTGAAGCACTAGTGAGAGATCATGACAGTGACTGCCAAGTAGGTGAAACAGCACTGTGTCCGCACACAGATGTGCCAAACAGGTGGGTGTTAGGGACACCATTTTAATCGAATGGGCTCTGGGCAGACTCTAGAAGCACAGAAATCCCAGGTCACTTCACCGCCATCATCCCAGAGAGAAGTGAGAAAAGCGCCACACATTCACTGTAAAGTGCCAGAAGTGGGAACAGACCAAAGGGAATTCTGATAGGAAATGTGAGCTAGGATCATCTAGATTCCTCTTCAGTGGCCACCAAAAGCCAGTCTTAATCCTAAATACAAAGGACTGGAAGCAGCCCTTGGAGATGAGATGAACAGAGTGGTCTTAGCCCAGTGACATAAGCAGGCAAGTAGCCCTGACCTGCAGGGGGACAAGGGCACTCCTTCTGCCCAGCAGACAGTGCCCAGTGTCTAAGATGAGTTAGTGGTGTGGAATGGATGATACTGTGCAGGCTCTAGAAGTCATCTGTGTACAGATCTGGAAACAACTCTAGGCATTCCCTACCCAAGGACACCACAGAAACTGGGCAAGCTCTGTAGAGACAACCACAATCAGTACCAAAGGCCTGAGTCATGAACCAAATAAATAGTAACATCTCCTGAATAAATTGAAAAGACAGGACCTTGGGACACAGAGAAAAATCAAGAACATCCTATACATAAAAAATACCTCCAAAGAACAGATGTTTCCAAGGGAAATGTCAATATTAGCAATAAACCTACAAGCTATGAGAAACTTACAGGTGTCAACACAGAAATATATATAGATAATCACAAAACAAGAAGCAAAACCTAATCCCAGACCTGCAGCCCACACAGGACAAGCCCAAGCGACAATGAGATAGAGGAAAATGCAGGTAACCCATCTGAAAGTTCTGAAAAGATCAGTAGAAGTTCAAAAATAGGTGCATGAGACTGTAGAGGAAATCAGATCAGAAATAATCTCCCAGATTAAAAAGGAGATGAGGAACATAATAAAGGCCTGAGTCAGCAAACCTAGTGTAGACATAGATAAAAATAGAGGAGCATAGGAAATGATGGAAACCCTAAATGCTTAGCATAGGAAACATATGGGATCCGTGAAACAGGCTCAAACAGATATCCAGGAAATTGAAAATTCCATTGAAAGTTTGTAAAATTGCATCAACAAAAGTGAAGACAGTTTCAGACCAGAAGGCAAGACATTGCCTAGTGATCAAGATCTCTTAAAATATAAAGGGACCCTGAAAAAACAATTCAACAGCTGCAACATAATGCAAAGAAAAATAACAGAATATGTATTGGAGTCAATGAAAAAGCACGAGCCAGTAAAACTGACATAAAAAACCACAATATTAAAGGCAGAAAATTTGCCATGTATGGAAAAAAAATTTGACATAAAGTTGAGTAAGGCATGAAAAATTCCATTTAGCCATTATAAAAAAATATCTACACCAAAATATATAATTATCAAGATTCTGGAAATTCAGCAGAAGTATATTTAGAGATGCTAGAGAAAAGAAACAAATCACTTACAATTTCTACTGGTTTATTGAAAGGAACAGTTAACGCTTTATTGTTTGATCAGTCTTGCATACCTGTATCTGATAATCTGAGCAACTATTTCAACTTAACAATATGTAATGCTTCAACCGTTGTTAATTTCCTATGTTATAGTCCTATTGTTTTCAAATTCTGAATCTCTTTTATTGTTTTTTTGTTATTTGTTTTTGTCTTAGCTTTTTAAAAATTTTGTTTCTGCTCTTTTCCTTTTAAGTACACCAGAGTAACAATGAAATGTTCAACATGAACCTGTGAGTCAAGAAGGGCTTGGAGTGAAGTATTCTAAGTCCCAAAAGAAAATAATTTCTCATCCAAACTGATATACCATGCAAAGTGAATCAAGGGAAGAGTAAGACACTTCGATCATCAAAACAACTGAAGATACTCATGACTACAAAACCAACTCTGCAGTGTGTTCTGAGAGATTTGCTAAAGTGAGATATCAATGTGATCAATTCAAAAAAGAGTAAAAGGAAGATACTTCCAGGCAGGGCAAGCAATTAAACATAGGGGAAAGACAGGACCAAGAGCAAAAAATAATATAAAGATCAAAAGCTAATGCATAGCAGTTGTAACAACAATGTGAATAGTTTCAACTGATTAATCAAAAGAAAACACTGGCATAATGGATCAAGAAATAACATCTAACAATTATGCTGCATAGAAGAAAAACTTTCAACTCAAAAAGAAATTCATAGCCTAAAAGTCAAAGTATAGAAATCAATATTCCATGTAACAGGAACGCAGAAAAAAAGGAAGGATAGGTATTCTATTTGTGGGCAATGTGAAATTCAAGCGAAAGTTGATCAAAGGTGATAAAAAAGGTAACTACATTTTTCTTAAGGGAAAACTTCAACAAGACATGATAACATTTATAAATAAATATTCACCCAATACAGGAGCACCCAATTACACAAAAGAAATACTAAGGAACATAGAAAAGCAACTGAACACTTAAACAATTGTAATGGGGGACCTTAACACCCCACTAACAGAAATAGATCTACTAGACAAAAAATGAACAAAAATATCAGAACTGAGCCAAATCAATGAACAAATGAAGTTAGTAGCTATCTGCAGTGTGTTCTATGCTACGTCAGAATACATATTTTTCTGAAGTGTGCATTAGGCTTTCTCCAAAAGAGATCTCATAATAGCCCAGAGAACATACTTAAGTAAACACAGAAGAACTGAAATCATCCATTGCATAGTATCTGACCACAGTAGAATGAACTTGAAAAGCAACAGCAAAAACCCACAAAAATGCCATAAACGCAGGGAAATGAAAAAAAAATAAAATAAAAAATACATGGAAATGAAATAGCACCATGGTGAAGAACAAATCTGAAGCACATAAAATTACTGAACAAATTAAACAATTTCTACAACTAAATGAGAATGCCAGTGGAACATATAGGAATCTATGTGACAAGATAAAAATAGTCCTTCAGGAAAATATAGCTGTCAATACCTATATCAAGAAGACCGAAGGAGCTGAAAGATCAGGGCAGAAATTAATGCAAGTGAGACTAAGAAAACAATACAAAGAGCCAATGAATTAAAGAGTTGGTTCTTTGAAAGACAAGAAAATGTATAGTTAGTCCCAGTTAATCTTATTTAAAAAGGAGTGAAAAAATTCACACTCTTTTAATTAGGAATGAAAACAGTGAAATAAAAAAAGAGTGATATCACAAGAGATAATTTGGAAATCCATAAGGTCATCCAAAGCTATTTCAGGAATCTCTATTCTAATAAAATGAAAAACATGCAATGGACAGATTCCTGGACGCATATGAAATATGAAAGCTGAGTGAAGATGATATAAAATTTGTAAATAATCCAATATCAGTGAATCAAAATGTAATTAAACCTAACAACTATGAATAGCCTAGGTTCTAATGGTTATACAGCTGTGTTCTACAAGAAATTTATAGGATCTAATCCCATAAATCTTCAAACTCATTAATAAAACGGAAAGGGAAGCAATAATTCCAATATTATTCCTGATAGCAAGTGTTACCCTCATACTAAAAGCAGAGAAGGGGACAAAAAAATAGAAGTGTAGAGAGTCTCTAAGGAACGTAGATGCAAAAATCGTTAATAACATACTGGCAAACAGGATGCAGGAAACCCTCAAGATGATTGTAAACCATGACCAAGTAGGATTCACCCCTGGGATGCAAGGATGTTTGAACATACGCAAATCAATAAACATAATACACCATATCACAGAGACAAGGACAAATATCAAATGATCCTCCCAATAAATGCACAAAAAGCACTAACACCCATTTCATGATTGTTATGGTTGATACATTGTGTCAACTTGGGGAGTCTAAAGGTTTGGCTGAGTGATTCAGCAGGAAGCCAGGGTGCTTACTTTGTATACCTCCTGTGCCTGTGGAAGAGGAAGGCATGGAGATTATGTGAGAGCTACACGACTCCTGGGTGGAAATAGTCTGTTTACAATGTAAGGGAAGAGAAGAGGGTGCTTGCAGCCATTCCCCCCTTTTTCTGGTTGTTTTTGCTGTGCCCTGCTGCCATGAACAGTTTGCCCTCTGCCATATGTGACACTGCCTCTAAGAAGCCAAGTATGGACTGAAACCTCCACAAAATTTAAGCTAAATAAACCTTTCCTTTCTTCATTTTGGGTGTTAAGTGTTTTGTCGCAGCAATGAGAAAAAAGTATCCAAGACAATGAGTATAAAAAACCCTGTAGAATATTGAAATAGATAGTATTTATTTAAATGTAATAAAAGACATTTATGAGAAATCCAATGCCAGCACCGTACTACATATGCAAAAACTGAAGGCTTTCACTCTAAGATCGGGAATAAGAGAAGAATTTCCACTATCATCATTCCTAAGCTATATCACTGTGCAAGATTAAGCCAGAGGAAGTAGATATGTGAAAATAATGGAATAAACTTAGGAAAAGAAGAAATTAAATTATGATTATTAGCAGATGACTTGATACTCTACACAGAAGATGACAAAATATCCACCAGAAGACTAGTAGATTTAATTATCAAATTGAGTAATGTAGCTAGATCCAATGGCAATACTCAAAAATATATTGTATTCCTACATACAAATAATAAATTCAGTTAGAAATTAAGGAAAGAATGTGCTTTACAATAGCATAAAAATGAAATACTTAGGAATCAATCTCACAAAGGAAGTAAAATATTTACACATTGGAAATTACAGTATGCTGAGAAATGAGATTGAAGGAATGTGAGAATAATGATATCCCTTACTCTTGAGTAGGAAGAACCAACATAGTGAAAATGGTCATACTCCCAAAATTGCTCTAAACGTTTGAAACAGTGCCATTCAAAATAATATTAGAACACCTCACAGAATTAAATAAAACATTCCTACAATGTATTTAAAGTCAAAACAGACCTAGAAGAGCAAAAGCAACTCTGGGCAACAGAGGTAAATCAGGGGTGATTATGATCCCTGACTTTATATTATACTACAGAGCTACTATGATAAAAACAGCATGGTACTGAAAAAAAACAGACCTGAGGATCAATGAGACAGACTACAAGGTGAAGAAATACCTTCAAACACTCTCAGCTACCTGAATTTTTAAAAAGGAGCCAAACACATTCACGGCAAGGATAGCCTCACTCACAAATGGTGCTGGAAAATCTTGCTTTTCACATGCCAAAGACTAAAACTAGAACCATGTCTAGTATCATCCACTCAACCAAAAATAAAATGGATGAAAGATTTACATATTAAAACAGAAATAGTAAATCTGATGGACAATTGAATAGGTAGAACTCTGAAAAACAGACTAGGCAAAGATTTTATGAGCAAAATGTATGTGAACCAAATTATCACAAAGAATCAATAACTGGGATTTCAACTTCTTAAAACATTTTGCATAGCAACAGACATCACCAATGGAGTGGAAAAATAACCCACAGAGTAGAAAACAATTACTAACTTTACTTAGACAAAGGACTGATATTTAGAATATACATAGAACCGAAAAAAATCAGAACCTCCAAATTCAAAGGCTCCATTGAAAAATGGGCAGCTGAGATGAATAGCTATTTCTGAGAAGAAGTACAAATGGCATATACATGTATGGAAAAAGTGCTAAACATCACTGCCATTTCAGAATTGCAAATTAAAACAATGCTGAGTTTCCATCTCCATGAGAAAGAACGCCTATTGTCAAGAAAACAGCTTATAACAAAATGCTGCTGGAGCTGTGGTGATAAAGGATTACTTCTCCAGGGTTGCTGTTATTGTAGACTGGTGCAACCACTATGGCAACCAGTGTGGATAATCCTTAAAAAAAAAACTA
>PVLD010034013.1:0-13082 GCA_004027595.1 Dinomys branickii | reverse complement strand
TGTTGGAGTTGTTTAATTTTGGATGCAATCATTTCATATCTTGAAGTTATGAGGCTTCCTGGTTCCCTTGTTTCTTCCTCTTCAAAACTTGTTCTGGGTGGGGTTGAGTTTTGAGACTGCGTTTTGCTCCTCTGTTTTCCCATTTTTGGGTATCAGATTCAAAATGTGGAGCTATAAATTCCAAAGGCAGTTCAGCAGGTGAAGGTCTGCTGCAAAGGCTGCTCCAATGATTCCTTCTCTTTGGGAGAATGTCCCTTAAGCTTTCTGCTGAGATTTGTTCTTTTGTCTTCCCTTTTTTTTGGGTATCTGATTCAAAATCTTGAGCAGTGGATTCCCCAGTCAGTTCAGCAGGCAAAGGTCTGCTGCAGAGGTTGTTCCAATGACTTTTCTATTGGGGAATGTCCCTTAAGCTTTCTGCTGAGAGTTCCGCTTAAAAGGCTGTACAGATATTGGTTAGATACTCCCTACCTAGTGACCTGGGTGAGGTGTGTAAGACCGCTCCCCCGCCCTCCCTGGGTTCCCTGCAGGTATAGGGATGGATCTCCTCCCCCACTCGGTGATCTGGTCGCGAGCGCCGATATCTCACCAGTTTTTGGAGTCCCTGCAGGCATGAAGGTTCCAAGGTGCCAGTCTATCCTTTGGGGCTTTCTGCGTGGCCCACCCGATGCGCGCGAAACGTGGGACTGCTGGGCGTTGCCGCCGCCAGAAAGCCGATCTCTGTTGGGAGTCGCCGGAGAGCTGCGCCGGCTCGGGAGGTGGGAGGGAGCGAGCTGTCTCTTTTCTTAGGGCGTTAGGACCCAGCCAATCTTCCTCCTCGCTCCTGGTGTTTGAGGCCCTCCGCGCGGCCTGCCCGACACGTTCAAAACGTGGGATTGCCGGGCGTCTCCGCCGCTAACAAGCGGATCTCTGTCGGGAGTCGCCGGAGAGCTGCGCCGGCTCAGGAGGCGGGAGGGACCAAGCTGTCTGTGTTCTCCGGGCGTTAGGACCCAGCCAATCTTCCTCCCCACTCCCGGCGTTTGGGGCCCTCCGCGCGGCCTGCCCAATATGCGCGAAACATATATATGTTAGTATCACTTGTGAATAAGAATAGTTTGACTTCTTCCGTTCCTACACATAGTCCTTTTATTTCATTCTCTTGTCTAACTGTGCTGGTTAAATTTTGAGTACTCTCTTGAACATGAGTGGTGGTAGTGGAAACCCTTGACTTGTTCCAGACTTTAGAGCAAAGGTGTTCAAGTTTTTTCTAATTTAGTATGATGTTGGCAGTTGGTTTGTCACAGATGGAGTTTTATCAGTTTGAGATAAGTACTTCTGCAGCTATTTTCTTCAAGAATTTCCTCTTGAACTGGTTACATTTTATCAAAGGCTTTTTTGTATCTACTGAGAAGACTGTGTACTTTTGTCCTTGCTTGTGTTTATGTGATCTGTTAAATTTATTAATTTTCACATAAAACCATTCCTGCATCCCTGGGATGAAGCATACTTGGTCATGATATATGATCTTTTAATGATTTATTGCATTCAGTTTGCCAGTACTTTGTTGAGGATCTCTGCATTTATGTTCTTTCAGGAGAATGGCCTATAGCTTATTTATTTTTACCAAGTCCTTGGCTTGGATTTTCAATTCTCATTTTTTTTGGCCAGAGCAGCCCACATCTGGATCCTGAACATGCCCTGAGCTGCCTGGGGACACTGTATCAGGCAGTCCACAATCTGCTGACGTTGTGATTCACAACTGAGCACCAAGAGAGCCAAGCACACCCCATCAACTTCCCAGAGACAGTAGAGCAGGTAGCCTGTGATCTGACTGCCATTATAGTCTGAATCTCAGCCCTCCGTGCCCCCGAGCTGCCTGCAGACACTGGCCCAGATGGCCTACAAGCTGCTAAGACTGTAGTTCACATCTGGGCCCATCCTGCATGTGCACTGAGCTTCCTGGGGATACTATATTGGGCAGTCCATAAACTGCTGACACAGTGGTTCATGTCTGGATTTTTACATGTACCCTGAGCTGCCTGGGGACATAGGACCAGGTGATCTGTGATGACGCTGCCTGTGCAACCCATGTTTCAGCCCTGTGTGAGCTCTGAGCTGCCTGAGGACCCTTGATCAGGCAGTCTGTGATACGCTGACACAGGGGATCTCCTTTGAGACTGGGGAGAACTAGGCACACTCCACCAACTGCCTGGTGACCATGGTTGGAGCAGCCCATCTCAGGGGCCACTGAAGGGCAAGTATGACCACCAGGAGAACTAGGGACACTAGCGTTCTTTGGTGCACTGCCAGCTGCCAGCTGTGTGCTCTGCCTGTGGCATGAAAAATGACAAGATGAAGAAACAAAGTACAATCTCAGAACTTGACCTCACTCAGAACAGCTTCATGAGATATACACATCGGAGAACTTGGTAAGCACACACCTTAACTCACTGAAATGACTGAACAGAAGTAAAGAAACAACTCCAGCAGGCCATAAAAGAAATCAGATCAGAAATAATCTTTCAAGTAAAAAGTGAAATGACAATAATAATGAAAGAATTTCTCAGCACATCTAAAGAAGACATATATTAAAAAAGTAGATGAGCATAGGAAACTGATAGAAACATTAAATGAAAAATACAGGAGTGAACTGGAATGCACAAAACAGATTTAGAAAGATATCCAGGAAATCAAAATTTCCATTGAAAGCTAGCAAAATTGCTTGACTGAAGCTGAAGATAGAATTTCAGATTTTCAAGATGGCACAGCAGCTAACGAATGTGAAAGGATCTCTTAAAATTAAAAAGGAACCAGGAAAAATAGTCAACAGCTGTAAGATGAGGGAAAGAGAAATAATGTAAGACTAATAGGTGTCAATGAAACAGCAGGAGGCAACACAAATGACATAAAAAGAATATTTGCAGAATAGAAGAAAATTTCCTAAGAACAGAAAAAGAATGTGCAGTTAAGTGAGGCACATAGAACTCGAAGCAGTTGTAACCAAAATAAAACTACACCCCAGACGTGTAAAAATCAAGACCCCAGATCTCCAGTAAAAGAACAGGATATTAAAAGCCATTAGAGAAAAGAAACAGCTCATCAAGGAAAGCCTGTCAGAATCACAGTAGATTTCTCAGGTCATGCAGAGCTTGGAATGAAGTATGACAGGTCCTGAGACAAAACAGCTTCCAACCCAGATTGATGTATCTTGCAAAACTATCCTTAAAATTTAATGGAGAAATGAAGTATTTCCACAACAAAGAACAACTGAAGAACTCCATGAGTGCCAAACTAACCTTACAAAGAGTACTAAAAGATATTCTAGACAGAGATAAAAATGACCACAATTTGAAGAACAGCAATAGAAAGGAACCCTCAAGCAGAGCAAGCACTTAAACAAAAAAAGTAGGAAACCAACAACAAGTAAATAACATGATAAATATAAGCCAACACATATCAGTTATGACCGTTAAAGTAAATGGCCTCAACTGACCAGTCAAAAAAACAGACTAGCACAGTGGATCAATAAAAAAAGTCCAACAGTATACAAGAAACACATTTTACTTAAAAGGAAATCCATAGACTGAAAGTCAAAGGATGGAAACAATTCTCCATGCAACAGGAACCCAGAGAAATGAGGTGTAGCTATTCTCTTTGTTGACAGTGTAAACTTCAAACCAAGAACTATCAGAACACATAAAGAAGGTCACTACATACTTGTTAGGGGAAAACTGCAAGAGGAAGATATAACAATAATAAACATGCATGCACCAAACATGGGAGCACCAAAGTGAAAATGAAAATACAACTTACTGGAATCTGTGAGGGTGTGATGAAAGCAGTCCTGAGAGGGAAATTGATAGGGGTGAACTCATACAAGAGGAAAATAGAACAAGAACAAATGAATAGCCTAATCCTGCACTTCAAACTTTTAGAAAAAGAACAAGCTAAGGCCAAAGCCCAAGGAAGGGAGGAAATTATAAAGATCAGGGAAGAAATTAATGTAATTGAGATGAAGAAAACACTACAAAAAATAAATGAATCAAAGAGTTGATTCTTTGAAAGAATAATTGAAATTGATTACCTCTCAGCCAACCTTATCAAAAAAAGGAAAAAACTCAAATTCAGGCAGTAAGGAATGAAAAGAATGAAATTACTACAGATCCTATAGAAATCTAAAAGATCATTAATATCTACTTTGAAAATCTTTACTTTCATAGTATAGAAAGCTCAGAAGAAATGGACAGATTCTTATATATGTATAAGTTACCAAGATTAAGTCAAGTAGACATAAAAATCCTGAACAACCCAATATCAATTAATGTGATTGAAAACATGATTTAAAAACTTACCAAGAAAGAAAAGCCCAGGTCCTGAGTGATTCACAGTGGAATTCTACAAGAAATTCAGAGTAGATTTAATGCCAATACTCCTCAAAATCTTCAATGAAATTGAAAAGAAAGCAATTCTCCCTAACTCATTTCCTGTGACAAGTATTATACTGATAACCCAACCAAGAAAGAGAACTACAGAACAATCTCCCTAATGAACATGGATGAAAAGATACTCAGTAAAATAGTAGAAAATAGAATGCAGCAAATCATCAAGAAAATCCTACACCATGACCAAGTAATCTCTGAAAAAAGAGATCAGAAACATTCCTTGCTCATGGATAGGAAGAACGAACATTATGAAAATGACCATACCATCAAAATTGTTGTAGAGATTCAATGCAATTCCCATTAAAATACCATTAGCATACTTCACAGAACTAGAGAAAACATTCCTTAAATTCATCTGGAACCAGAAGAGACCCAGAATAGCAAAAGCATTCCTGGGCATCAAAGACAAGTCAGGTGGAATCACAATCCCTGACCTGAAATTATACTACAAAGCCACTGTATTAAAATCAACATGGTACTGGCTAAAAAACAGACCTGAGGACCAATGGAGCAGACTGGCAGAAACAGCCACAACCAGTAACACTCTCAGCCTCCTGATCTTTGACAAAGGGGCCAAACAAACTCACTGGAAGAAAGATAATCTCTTTAATAAATGATGCTGGAAAAACTGGCTTCCCAGATGCCGAAGACTGAAAATAGACCTGTGTCTATCACCCGGCACCAAACTCAAGTCAAAATAGATCACAGATCTCAATATTAAAACAGAAACACTAACTCTATTGGAACAGAAAGTAGGTAAAAACTTTGAAGATATAGTGGCAGGCAGAGAGTTCTTGAAAAACCAAACTGCATTGGAAATACTTCAAAGAATCAATGACTGGGATCTCATCTTACCAATAATTTTTGCACATCTAAAGAAATCACCAGAACAGTAAAACGAAAACCCACAAATTGGGAAAAAATTTTGCTGGCTGTCCCTCAGACAAAGGTCTTCTATCCAGAACATACAAAGAATTAAAAAAAATCAACCCTGCCACATTCAAAGACCCAATTCAGAAATGGGCGCCTGAGATGAATACATACTTCTCAGATAAAGAAATACAAATGGCAAATAAATACACGAGAAAATGTTCAATATCATTAGTCATTTGAGAAATGCCAATTAAAGTAACACTGAGCTTTCATCTCACCCCAGTAAGAATGGCTATCCTGAAGAAATCAACCAATAACAAATGCTAGTGAGGCTGTGGAGAAATAGGAACTTTTCTTCATTACTGATGAGAATACCAACTGGTGAAATCACTGTGGAAATCATTTTGGAGATTCCTGTGCAAACTACGTCTAGAGGTCCCACTGAACCCAGCTATTTCCGTTCTGAGTATATTCCTAGAATATCTGAAAACATCATAACACAGTGATATATGTGCACCCATGTTTATAGCAGTGCAGTTTGTAATTCCTGAATCATGGAAGCAACACAAATGCCTGTCCACTGAGGAATGGATAAAAAATGTTGTAGTATTTTATATAATGGAATAATACTCAGCTATAAAGAAAGATAACCTTGAGACTTTATAGTTAAATGGAAACAACTAGAGATCATACTCATAGATTAGATAAATCATACTCACATGTGTAAATACTCACCGTATTGTCTCACTAGTGTAAGAACCTGAGAGAGTGAAAAAAACGAACCTGAGAGAGTGAATTAAAATTAGGAGGTAGGATAGATAATGGGAAACAAAAGGAAACTGCTCAAAAGTAAGGAACAACTCAGATGAGGGAAAAGAGAAAAGGAAGAAGGGGATAATTATGTATGTATGTACATGCAGGATAGCTAACATAGTTGTACTACTGACTTGTATTGCTTCATTAAAAGGAACAGTTAATGTTTAATTGTTTGATCAGTCTTAAATGTCTATATTTGTTTACCTGAGTAACCAATAACCAATTTGAAGATGTCGATATGTAATAGAACAACCATTTTTTTGTCCTCCCATTTATTTTATTTTTATTTATTTATTTATTTAATTTTAAAAAAATAAAAGCACAAAAACATATTAACAAACAGACACAAATTAGCATAAAAGCAGTACAATCACAACTGATCTACAGACAAGGTGACATGATCTCAATAGAACAACCATTTTTAATTTCCTACCACCTTGTCTGAAATTCAGTGTTGCTTTTATTTTTTTCATGTTAGTTTGTAAATGTATGTGTGTTTGTTATTATGTTTTTGTTTTTTATCTTTAAAGTTAAAAAATTCATTTTTTTATCTGTACATGTTTAGGGGACATAATGATCACATTCCTTATGATGAGTTGGTACAGATACATAGCACACCTTGATTCTTTTCTCATTGACTTCTCTTGATTCCTCATCTTGCCTTCCATCTCTTGGCTCCCTTCCCTTTTGCAAAAGATGTATCTCCTTACTTCCTACTGTCTACATTTTGTTTTGCTGTTTATAATTTGGATCTCTTATACAAGCTTTCATGTCTGATTCATTTAACTTAATATTATGGTCTCAAGCTGCATTAATTTTTATACAAATAACTGAAGTTTATCCTCCTTTATGGCAGAGTAGTACTCTATTTTGCATAAATACCACATTTTTAATTTCTCATGTTGGGCTGGGCATATCAGCTCAGTGGCATAAATGCTTGCCTGGCAAGCTTGAGGTCATGAGTTCAGTTCCTTTACCAAAAAAAAAAAAACTCTCATGTTTTGAAGGACATATAGACCACTTCTATGACTTAGCTACTAGGAATTTTGCTGCTATAAATGTGAGTGCACTGTAATCACTTTAATATGATGTCTTTAACTTTTTCAGGAAGATATAAGAGGAATAACTAGGTCAAATGGAATTTTTAGTTTCAGTGTTTTGAGGAATATCCATACTGATTTCTACAATGGTCACACTAGTATGCACTCCCACTTGTTTGGTTTTAGAATTAAGGTAATGCTAATTTCCAAGAGTGAGTTTTGCAGTACTCCCCACTTTCTATTTCATAAGAGTTTGTGAAATATTGGTATTAGTTCTTACCTGAAATTCTTGTAGAATTGAATGGCAAATCTGTTGGATCTGTGCTTTTTTCATTGCTAGATTTTTCATTATGGCTTCAATTTCTTTTTTTCTTATTGGATTATTCATGGTTTTTGTGTCTTGATTCCATCTTGCTACTTCATATGTATATAGAAATCTATTCATTTCTTCTTGATTCTCCAACTTTTTGGAGTAGAGATTTTCATTTTTTTTTTTTTTATCTTTTTGAGGCAGGCTCTTGCTATGCAGTTCAAGCTGGACTTGAGCTCACTTTGTAGCCCAGGCTGGCCTTGAACTCACAGTAATCCTCCTGCCTCAGCCTCCCAAGTGCTGGGATTACAGGTATGCACTACCATGCCCACTAGAGTAGAGATTTTCAAAGTACTGAAAATCTGTGTTTGGGCATTTTCTATTATGAAGATTTTGCCTTTTTCTTTCCTAATTGTGTTTATATGGGTCCTTTCTTTGGAGAAAGATTAACCAAGGGGTTGTCTATTCTATTTACCATTTTAAGGAACTAACTGTAAGATTTATTGATTCTTTGTATTCTTTTTAGTCTCAAATTCATTAATTTCTTTTTTTAAATTTTATTTTAAAGAAAAAATAAAATAATTTCAAAATAAGATGATAGAAGAGTAAGAATGATTAATTAGAATACAAGAGCTAGGCATCAAATTCATTAATTTTTGCTCTGATCTTTATAATTTCCTTCCTTTAGGTAGCTTCCCATTTTTACTGTTCTTGTTTCACTAGGACCCTGAGTGCATCATTAGGTTATTTATTTGGGTTTGTATGTTTTTCTGATGTAAGTATTCATACCTATAAACTATCCTCTTAGGACTTCATTGTGTCCTGAAGGTTCTGGAGTGATGTTCTGGCATTATCATTTGGTTCTTGGAACTAATTTTATTCTTGACTAACCAGTTTGGTAGTAATATTTTGTTTCATGTGTGATTCATTGATTATTCAAGAGTATGTTTTTTTATCCCCATGTGTTTGCATAATTTCTGTGGTTTCTTTTGACATATATTTTTAATTTCATTGCACTATGGTCTGATAATATGCATGGGATAATTCTGGTTCTTTTGTATTTATTTAAGCATGCTTTCTGGGCTATTATGTGTTCTATTTTGAAGAAAGTTCAACATGCTGCTGAGGAGAATCTGTATTTTGTTGGGAAGATGATCATGTAGATATCTATTAAGTCCATTTGATCAAAGATGTGGTTCAACTCTGATTCTCTTTCTTGAATTTTTGACTAATTGATTTGTTTGTGAGAATGGGACATTGAGGTCCCTTATTATACATGTTTTGATGTTTATCTGACCTTTTATGTAGTGCTCGGCTCAAGGGCGTGATTACTAAATCAGTCTACTGGTAGGTTTGGTATAGTTCTGACTAGGATTACAGGTGTGAGTACTACACCCACCCTAGGGCAGATACCCTGACTAAAATATAAGGGAAAGAAGGAAGTATGTCTCATTCATTGCTTTCTTTGCTACCTTCTTTCCACAGTAAACTCTTTCTACTTTTTGATGCTTATTAGCCATGCCACCTGCCTTGGAGCCAGCTGACTATGGCTGAAACTTCTACAAACTGTGGGACAAATAAATCATTCCTCCCTTAACTTTGGGTGTCAGGTATTTTGTCTCAACAATGAGAAAAGTAACTAAAACAGTGCATACATTTTAATAATTTTTATCTCTTCTTTCAAAAGTATTCTCTTAACCAATCTGCAGTGACCTTCTTTGCTTCTCCTGAGCAGTTTTGGCTTGAAGTTCACTTCATCTCAAAACAGGTCAACCTCTCCTGCTTTTCTTCCTGTTGCTACTTAATGGAATATTGTTTTCTATCTTTTGGTTCTCTGTGTATGGATTTTTTTATTATATATGTTATTGTATAGAAGACTGTTGAGTTTTATTTTTTCATACAATCTTCTAATCTGTGTGTTTTGATTGGGAAATTGAGACAATTAACATTGAGAGTTGTTACTGAAAGGTATTGATTTTTTCCTTTCATGGCGTGACTTTCCTGTTGCTGATTCCATTTCACCCCTTCTGCTTATCTTCACATTGTGTCTAGTATATTAGATATTTTGACATTGTTGGCTTCATTACCTCTTTCTCAAATATCCTTGAGAATTTTTGAGGGGAGGGACGGTAATTGGTGGTCATGAATGTCTTAAAATGTTCTTTGTTATGGAGATACCTTATTTCTCCATCAAGTTCGAAAGATAGTTTTTGGAGGATGTAGCAATCTTAGTTTCACCATTTTATTTTAGGAACTGAAACACTTCACTCTAAGCTCTCCTGACCTTTAAGATATATGTTGAAATACTTGCTGCAATTCTAATGGGTTTATCTTTAAGTGATTTGTTGCTTTTCTCTTACAGCTTTGGAGGGTCTGTCCTTGTGTTGCACTTCTGGGATTTTTTACTATGTTATGTTCTTTCCATCTCACTTATCTGTATATTAATTTTTTCCCATATTTGGAAAAGTTTCTTATATTCTTTCTTTTTCTTTTGAGACAGGGTCTTTTTATGTAGTTCAGGTGGGTTTGAATTTACTGTGTAACTCAAGGTAATATCAAACTTGCAGCATCTCAAGTACTGGGACTATAGACATGTGCCACCATGCCTGACTATCTGCCATTATTTCTGTAAACAAGTTTTTTTTTGCCATATCTGCTGTCTTTTGATTTTTAGCTAATTCTTGTTAATCTTAGATTACTCTTCTTTGGGTCTTTGAGCAGCATTTGGATCCATTTTTCATCTTCTATCAACCTTTCTAAGATATCTCTGAGTATATGGTCACCTGAATCATCTCTGTCTTCTAAGTCTGACACTGTCTCCTTATGTTGGTCACTTCTGTTACCCATGCCTTTCCTTAGAATTTTTTTATCTCATGGGTTTGTATAGACTTTAATTCTTTGCTAAATTGGTGATTTATGTTTTATAGCATTTTGTTTAGCTTAGTTAGCTTTTTATTAGAGTGTTCCATACAATTTCTGATCATTTTGTTTATTAAGTCCAGTATCTTCAGTTATATCATCTTTGAGCTCACTGAACAGCTCACTGATCTAGTTTTTGTGTTCTCTTTTATCACTTTGTATAATTAAGCTGTTTGCCTTTTGGTTCCTTGCCCATGAACGCAGTATGGATCAGCTGTGGAAGAATTTGGAACTGAAGCCTCTGTGGGTTATTAATAGAATCAGGAAGCAAGAATGAAAGAAAAAAAGAAAGGCACCTGGGCAGGAGCTCATGTAAGGGACAGAGAAAGAACAGGGATGGTCAGGACAGTCTATTAAATGACTAAGTTTGGGAATAATTTAAGTGATAAAAGAGTATAGGCAGGATAAAGGCCAAAGCATTCACTTTTAAGGCAATGCATTTTGGTCCTCCTATGACTTGTGTCCCTGCAGGCTATCTTTTAATCTCTAACTATGAATTCCCAGAGGCTTTGACCATGTGTCTCCACAAGCCTCTTATTTCTGCATGTCCATCTCATATATATGTCTGGCCAATGTACCTATAGTTTGTGACCAAATAGATCCAAAGATCCAAAGGAAGTGATACTGATGCCCACTCAAGCCATGCGATGTCCGGTATCTGAATCCCAGAGTTTGGCTTTATATGAGAATGCTCTTGTAAGGTGTTACTGAGCAGGTTAGAAACTGACCCAGAGGATGCCCTTAAGTTTCCTATGTGGGTTTTGACCCAGGGGATACTCTGTAAGGTTCTCATTATAAGGAAGAGTGAAACCAGCCAGGATCACTTGGCTTGTGTCATGAAATTTGTTGTGCCTGGACGCAGGCAGAGGCAAAAGGCCATTTGTAGAGAACAAAGAAGCTCTATCCCTTGTCTTACCCCCTATTTTTATAGGGATTGAAAGAAGGCAATAGACAGGTGGGAAATTGTCAATAAGCATCTATGGTCAAAGTTCTCTTGCAGTCTTGCACCTCAATAGACAAAGTTCTTGAGGGTCTGGTATTAAATTTTGGGTATCCCCAGATGTCCAGGGACCTGTTAGATTGCTTGCCCTATCTTATTTGATGACAGTCTTGGTGATGAATTGAGTCCCCATTGAGAGCAATGCTTCTGCTGGCAAACAGGTTGGGGGCAGGAGAGTCAGGTCTGATTCAAGCCTTATACTTATTACCTAAGCCTAATAAGTTCAGCATTCCGGGACACTCAGCACCAGACAGCTTGGAAATCCACACAGTGAATGCTCTGCAAGTTTCCTATAAGCTAATTTTTACTGCTTCTGCTCATAAACATACTATGGGAAATGCTTCCTCCGCTTCACTCACCTGCCTACTCAATGCCTCTCAGACACTGACAAAAATTCTACCTGCAGATCCTTAACAAAGAACATCTTATATTCCTGTGTAATAAGGTGTGGCCTATATGTCTACATGTGGAGCAAAAGGCATGGCTACCATATGGCTGCCTAATAGATACCACTACACTCCAGTTAGATTGTTTTTGTAAGAGACAGGGAAAATGGACATGCCTTATGTTCAAGTGACTTATGACTCTACTGAAAGCCTGATCTTTGTTCTAAAACTAACCCTTCCTTGGGAGCTGATGCTGCTGAGGACTCCTTGTTGTCAGCCCCTCCTGTGCACAGACTACCTCCTTACCAGTCTGCATAACCAGTACCCTCAAAAGATAAAGACAATCTCCTAAATCCACCCCATACTAGGTCTGGGAAGTGTGCCCACCATAAAGGCTCAAGCTCAGGGAACTCAATGTCTAAGCCTGCTACCATTTGTTATGGTTGATACATTGCGTCAACTTGGGGAATCTGGAGGTTTAACTAATGAGTGATTCAGCAGGAAGCTGGGGTGCTTACTTTGTAAACATCCTGAGCCTATGGAAGAGGAGGGCATGGATATTGTTTGAGAGGTTCACGACCCCTGGGTGGGGGAAGGCTGTTTAAAATGTAGGGGAGAAAGATCCGGGGAAGATGGCGACCAGGTGAGCAGCAAGGGAGCGAACCTCCTCAATAGACACCACCAGCTCGAGACAGACTTGGCGAGCGTGAATGCCGGGACCTCGGCTGGGAGGTTTAAACTGGGCGTATTTCTCTGAGATGCCGGGGGAGATGTGGTAGGGCGGACCAGGCTGCCGGGGCGAGACGTGGGAAAACCCCAGACGCTGGGAGCCAGGGACGATCCCCGTGGGGAAGAAGCTTGGCTCGGTCCAAGCGCAGTGGGAGCGCGGCCGCCTCGGTCCCTCCTGCCTCCCGAGCCGGTGCAGCCCCCCGGCGACTCCCGACAGAGATCGGCTTGCTAGCGGCGGAGACGCCCGGCAATCCCACGTTTCGCGCGTGTCGGGCGAGCCGCGCGGAGGGCCCCAAACGCCGCTGGAAGCGGAGAGAAAGATTTGCTGGGTCCTAGCGCCCTGAGAGCACGGACGGCTCGAGCCCTCCCACCTCCCGAGCCGGCGCAGCCTCCCGGCGACTCCCGACAGAGATCGGCTCTCTGGCGGCGGCAACGCCCAGCAGTCTCACGTTTCGTGCGCATCGGGCGGGCCGCGCAGAAAGCCCCAAAGGATAGACTGGCACCTTGGAACCTTCATGCCTGCAGGGACTCCAATAACTGGTGAGATATCGGCGCTCGCGACCAGATCACCGAGTGGGGGAGGAGATCCAT
>PVLD010034012.1:0-13082 GCA_004027595.1 Dinomys branickii | reverse complement strand
GGACTTTCCCACGTCTCGCCCCGGCAGCCTGGTCCGCCCTACCACATCTCCCCCGGCATCTCAGAGAAATACGCCCAGTTTAAACTTCCCAGCCGAGGTTCCAGCATTCACGCTCACCAAGTCTGTCTCGAGCTGGTGGTGTTTATTAAGGAGGTTCGCTCCCTTGCTGCTCACCTGGTCGCCATCTTCCCCGGATCTAACACACTTATCATCTTCACTTCTTCACCCCTGCTTTCCGTACTATGCTCCAGCCATGAGACAGTGTTAACTCTCTGATCTGCCTCGGGCCTCACCACCCCAACCAGCCTTCAGGCGCCTCTGGGTTAGCCGGAAAGTCCCATATCACTTTTAATGTCCTTGGTTTGTTTTGTTTGTATTTGCTATGCTTTTTTTGGTACTATTTTCTTTAAAATAAAAAAAAAATAATTAAAAAGTGGCCAGCACAATGAAATCAGTATATTCTCAGCAAAGGGGAGGATTTTGAGGAGATTTGTGGCATGTCTTTTGCTGTACTGATTATTTTTTAATTTAAACATTTATCCTCTTTTAATCACATCTAGTGCTTTAGAAAAACAAACATTTGCTCTCATTATTATACCTCCATGAAAAAAAAAAGATATTTAACTGTCATAAGCAGATTGCTTCTAGGATCAGGATACGAACTTCTCTTACCCTCTGCCAGGTGGAGGAGGAAACTTCATGGACTACAGAAACAAGACTAGCGTTACTGAGTTCATCCTGCTGGGGTTTCAGAATGAGAAAAAGGTGGAAATACTTCTTTTTTGTGTTCCTGCTCGTGTATCTGACATCACTGATCGGAAACACCGTGATCGTCCTCTTAGTGTGGTGTGACTACCGCCTGCATTCACCCATGTATTTGTCCTTCCTCGAGATGACCATCACCTGCACGGTGGTGCCCAAGATGCTGGCCACCACCTTCTCGCTCAGCAGGGCAATATCCTTTGTGGGGTGTCTCACACAGTCGTTCTTCTACTTCCTCCTGGGCTCCACAGAGTTCTTCATGCTGGCTGCCATGTCCTTCGATAGGTACGTGGCCATCTGCTAGCCCCTGAGGTACGCGGTCATCATGAGCAGACAGACGTGCATGCTGCTGCTCCTGGGCTCCTACCTGGGTGCATTTTTGTCCATTTTGGCGCCATCCATCCTAACTGTGCCTCTGCCCTTCTGTGGACCCAACGTGGTCAATCACTTTTTCTGTGACAGCGCCCCCATGCTCAGGCTGGCCTGTGCGGACACCAGGGAGGCTGAGCTGGCGGATTTCATTTCCTCGTCCCTGCTGCTGCTGGGCTCCTTGCTGCTGACGGGCGTGTCCTACACCTGCACCATCCTCACGGTTCTTAGGCTCCCCTCGGCGCAGGGCCGGCAGAAGGCCTTCTCCACCTGTGTCTCTCACATCACCTTGGTCACGCTCCGGAGCTCCATCTTCATCTACGTGCGGCCCAGGGAAGGCAGCGTGATGGACGCGAGCAAGTTCGGCCCTGTGCTGAACACGGCTGTGACCGCGACGCTGAACCCTTCATCTACAGCCTCCGAAATGCGAGGGTCCAGGACGCGCTCAGAGATGCCTGCAGGAAGAGTGTGGCTTCGCTGTCAGCGTCCAGATCCCGACAGCGAGCGCCCTGCGCACGTCTGCCCTCACGGAAGCAAAAGCCTTTCATCGTACTCCTTTATGCAGCTGATAGTCTCACCCAAGGGAGAAGCCCAGGGGAGCAGATGTTAAGCTCAAATTCCTGTCTGGGCTCATTTAGAAGAGAAAGAGGTTCCTAGAGATCTGTAAACCCATCCCTGTGTTAATGAGACATGAAAACTTGTTTAACGCCGGCAGAATAGACACATATCAAGATCATCCCATTTTGTGTTCTTCTCTTCCCTAAAAAGTAAAATTAGCGTGTGCCCTATGATTTACATCCAGCAAAGCCACTATTGGCTGTTGCTCTTATAGGTAGCATCTCAATTTAATTGCCAAACTTTCTCATTTTTCTTTTTCAAAAGTCCATCTCATATTTGCTGTATACTGAAGCTTTTTAGAATGAACTAATATTAAATATACTCTAAATTCAACTTTCAGATATTGCTTATAAATTGTTTATCCCATTTATTTATTATGTTCAGCAAATGTGCTTAGATTCTGTTTGTTGAGTGAATTATAAATATTGGAAACATTAAAATGTATATCAAACATACATTGAATATTATCCAGTAACTTTCCAAGTTGAAGTAATCATGTGTTTCTCCATTATTGTTAAATTTTCCCTCATATTAATTGATTTTCCCTTATATGAATTGATTTTATTGCCTTCTGAGAATATTTTCCCTCTGTTCACAGTAGGAGGACCTTTCCAAACCTTACTAAATTCGCTTTAAGGATATCTTCTGAAATTTTGGGCGTGAATTGTCTTGACTTGTTGGTTTTAGTTGATGCAACTTTGTCTGACTTTTGCATCATATTAATATTGACCTCACTGAAATGGGTCAGAAAATATTTCCTTTTTTCAATTTTTAAAAATAGTTTCAGGGGGATTGGTGTTACTTCTTCCCATTGTTTGGTACAATTCAACCAGGAAGCAATGTGGTCCAGGGATTTCCTGTGCAGCAGGGTTTGGGGCAGAGATTCAGTGATCTTCCTATTAGTTTATATAGATTGTTTCTCATTTTGATATTGGTAGATTATGTTCCATAATAAGTTTATTCCACATGTTATCCAATTTCTTCATAATTCTTCATAGTATCTTAATTTTCATAATTATATTTATTACTGTATATTGTTACTGTATATTTACTGGAAAAGAAAAGCTTCCCTCTAAGAAAGAAAGATAGGTCCTGAGTGCATTGCTGAGGACCCACTTTTCTGTATATATATATATAGATAGATAGATATATAAAATATAGATATATATGTATGTATACATATAATACCTTGTAAAACTTGTCCTTTTGCATGCAAAATTTGTGCTTGTGTATCTGAATGATTCCTCTTGACACTGTGTTTTCAAGTCGCATCCATTTACCTAAGGTATCAATGAATGCTCCTAGAGGAACAGATTTAATATAATTGTGATACAATGGATTTACAATTAGGCTCAGAGTGGCTGCCTACAAACTCAAGTGTGGAAGAATACAAAAGCTCTGTCTTCATGCTGGAGATGCAAAGGTTCTGGAAAAAAGTCAAAGACCTGGTATATATATTTTTGTGTGTGTGTGTGTGTGTGTGTGTGTGTGTGTATTTGAAAAGGTGAGAAATAAGAGGGAAATAGGAACTATGGAGAAGTTCAACTATTTTCCAAATTGCAGATACCATTGTCGTGAAAGGATTTTAATATATGCAATAATTTATTTCATTCATACTACTAGATGATCTTAGATTTTGCAAAAATTTCTGTGTTTCTTTTTTGTAAGTTTTTTTTTTATGTTTTGCACTCTACATTGAAGATAATGATACATGGTATATTCACTATTGTTATTGTCTCGTTTGATTTACATTTTTTTGTTCTTAAGATAAAGTAGAATTAAACGATTAACGAAAGTTTAAGAGACGCGCTTCACAGAGAAAACCAAGGGTACAGAGAAAGGATCATTCGATGGGGAGGTCAGAGTGCAGAGCCGGGGCCGGGTGCTCTTCATCCAGACCATGAAACACTGACCGGAAGCGACTCTGGGGTTGTGGGTGCCGTGCGCATCAGAGACCACAAATACACAGATCCTGAAGACAGAAAGATTTCTCAGGAGAGGCCCAGGCTCCCTGCAGATATGGGGCTGGGTTGCCCCAATCCCACCATGCGCCTGTATGCACAGTGCTCCCGAGTCTCCCCAGCAACATAAACAGCATATGGGACCCCAGTGTCGCATAGGCCACTATTCCAGAAGTCGCAGTGTGTGCAACTCTTAGCTTATTTATGCACAGACTTCAGGTGTCCAGAGTCCAAATACTGTGGAGATATTGCTAGTTACACCTGAATTGTAAAAACTGTCCGATTTAGCCTTTGAACTCAGGTTAAATCCTATCCTGGGGCAGAGCTATTACAGCAATTCCCTCCTTGAGCAGCTTTTAGAATTGTGAGCTAGGGGCCATCAAGTAAAATCAAGCAAAGGCTCTCCTTGAATCCTCAAACTGGTAGAGCCACTCATGTGAAAAACTTGCTCCCAACTCCAGCCCATGAGAGCTGTTCTCAGTCAGCCTCTGGGCTACACGAGCCCATTTCTAGCCCCCATGTGTCTGGAGGGCTGGATATGGAGTCCGAGAGAACTAAAATCTTAGGACTAAGAATTAAGACTCTATATACAATCCTTTGAAAGAACTGTGGACGAGTTGGAAACAATGGTGCCAGCTGGCTGCTCTTAGTATCTGCCAACAAATTGGTAAAAAGGAATTCATCAGCTCCAGGCAGGCAGAAGCAATGTAAACTCTTCTAAGCATGAAGATAAATTAATATGGCACAGTAGGGAACACAAATTACAAATAAAGTCTAGACACGCATGCAGAATCTGAAGTTGTTTCTGAATGAGAATTTGTTCCCCTTTAGCGATAGCACTGAGTTCCAGACACCAAAACAATCCCTCACAACTGCACTGGCTGGATAGAGTGCAATTCAGTGCTGAGGATGGAAGGGGATCTGAAGTGAAACAAGGGGCACCAAAGGGAAAAGAGTGAAATTCCCCACACTGGATGGGACTGCTTGGAAGGAGCCTGACAAGGCCAGGAACACTGAGCTCCTAAATCCTGATGGGATTGCTCTGTCAGAGGAAGAGACTTCCGCATTCTCAGTGATACTGGCAACCCATCCCCAGCACCTGTGGAGTTTGCTTCCCTCCTACTCTTAAAGAAACAAACCCTGTGTTGCCTAAGGACAAGAAGACAGCTGTCCCTGCTGCACTTACCAAGCAACGTGGTACTGACAAACCCCAGGACCCATGCTCAGCACTCTCTTTTACTTCTACACTTATAACGAGTTTGCAATCTCAGAAAGCTCCTCAAAGTTAGGTACACAGTGTGGCCCATGGGTCCGCTATACACACAAGGAACTTCTTGAGTTTTCCAAGTCCTACAAGCAGTGGTGTAGTAATGACTTTTAAAGAGGTGGAATAAGAGCAGAAAAAGCATTCTTCCGGATTTCTGGATCAGACTCAGTTTCTTGAAATGGGACCCTTAAGTAGAGATTCTGTATTTAATATTTCAGCTCACGGAGCTAAGCAAAAGGTATCAATATTCTATTTGTCTGGTGGACAGAAGTATAGTTCAAAAATGGCCCCCTGTGAATGAGCTAGCAGCCCAATATTCCTTAGTATATTGTTGAGTCTCAAAGAATCAGGGAAATGAGAATTCTGGAGTGAATTTTCCAGGTAAAATATCCTTGTCCACACTGAGAAGACCAGAGATATTCTCTGCTCTAATAATTAAGAAACAATTTTGTGAGGGAAATACTAGCAGTTTGAAGAGCCCTATCATTGCTCTTCTCTATATGCCAGACCTTAAAATAGGTCCCATTCCCTCAGCTAGGACCCTAAAGGAAATGGCTTTAATTGAGTCACAAAGTGGTAGGGGTCAAGCGGCAATGCCCAGCTGTAAGCCAGGTATGCATATTTACCATAGTAAGCAGCAAAAGTGAAGCAATGATCAACACGGTCTGACACTCATAGACCCACGGCACCGGATGATTAGCCATGGTGCTCCCAAAAGTGACATGGACAGGAAGTGTACTAAAGTCTTGAATCATATAATCAGTACAATTTTAGGGTAAATGAGTAAAGTTCAACCTGAAATTATAGCAACAGAGGATCATGGCCCCTCCTGTGTTCAGCCAGGTTACATACTTAAATATCCTTGAAAGGGTAAAATTCTGGGTCCCTCTGAGGAAGAAGAATAACAGTGCACTGCCAGAAAGTTATCCTTTCAGTCTTTCTCCCATCCTTTCCCTAAAGGGGCCTAGGGTCCTCTTTTTGGTGACCATCCTTAAGGGCATGGGAAATTATCAGACATTTGGGGGACTATTAGACATTTGTTCTGAAATAAGGCTGATTCCTGGAGATCTGAAACCTCACTCTGGCCCTGCAGTAAGAATCAGGGCCTGTGAAGATCTGCTAATCAAGAACTTTTGGCCACAGTCTGACTCACAGTCCCTGAATCCTTCCTGTAGTCTTTATCCCAGTTCTGGAAGGCATCACTGGGGTAGGTATTCTTCCTACTTTGCAGGATCACGTTGTTTCCATAACCTGTAATGTGAGGGCTATTCTTTATAATGGGAAAGGCCAAGTGGTAGCCATAGAGTTTGACAATCAGTACATTGATTTGTCGCAGTTTTTGCTGAGCTCATTTGGTGGGGTATTGGTGTGATTTTCCTTGAGGCATTGGTTGAATTAAAGCAATACACAGCTGCATCTTTTTCTTTAATTTCTTTTCTTTATTTGCCTCTTCTGCCTAGTTCTAGTTGTCACAGACTGTGAAGGTTGTAACACTAAAGTTAGTTACAGTGTGTGGGGCCTGCACCAGGTTTTTGTAAGTGACTTTTTCTACCTGGAGTATCCTGCAGTGTGAAAGGCACGGTCAGGAGGGCTCTCCTCAATGCTCACCCAGGACAGGGCTATCAGAAAGCCTCTGAGAGATCTGAAAATACTGTGGCATCCTCTTCCCTTTTTCTGTTACCTCTTTGACTCTGTCACAACTGACAGGCTTAACTGGACATCTTTTCCTTCTGAAAGACAAGTTATGAAATGCTTCACTCTACTCTGTGTGAGGTTGTTATTCAGAGTCTGTGCAGGAGGCGAGTCCTCTGCAGATCTCTGAACATCCTGGTCTGCAGTGTTAGGTGCAAAAACATCAACTGCTTCAGCAGCCTCTTTAAGAATAGATTCTGTCCCATGAGGACTGCAACAGTGAGGTAACGCCACTATCAGGTCCCTCCATGTCACAGCAAAAGTTCCACTCTACTTAATAAATTCATCCCTAGACTCATTCTTATGATTTGTGTCTGCATGTCTCCCAAAAGACACTCCACAGTCATGGGGTGCACTTTTAGAGTTTATGACTGATCCATGGTCCAATGCTGGGATTATGGGTGTGAGAGCTACAACCACCCTGGGACAGACAGTTTGCATATGTAAGGAAGGGAAGGAAGCTTGCTCTTCCAGCCTCTACTCCATTTTGCTCTCCTTGCTTATGCTGTCTTCCACCTCCATGAATGATTGCTTCTGCCATGGGCCACTCTGCTTGGAGCCAGCCACGTATGGACTGAAACCTCCACAAACTGTGAGCTGAATAAACTTTTCCTTCCTTAATATTGGGTGTCAGGTATTTTGTCTCAGCAATGAGAGAAAAGTAACCGAGACAGAATTTGATACTAGAAGAGTGGGGTCATTGCTGTGACTATACCTGACCATTTGGTTCAAGAGCTTTTGGAAATGGCTTGTGGGAAGAGTTTGGAAAGGTTCACAGATGTTGCCTGAAAGAGTAGAGCTCCACCACCTTTGGCTGTTCTGTCTGGGAGATTCTGGTCAGAGCTCGGAAGACCAGAAGGCTGATAGAAATCCTATTGGTAAAGACCAGGTTCGGGAGGTTTCTGCTGGGAGGAAGGACTGCATTGGGTGCTGGCCTCCAGATGATGTGTGTTATGTCTTGACAGAAAGTTCGTCTGTATTTTCCTCATGTCCAGAGACTTTGCCTGATACTGAGATTAAGGATGGTGGTGGACTGATTAATCTGGCAAAAGGAATTTCTAAACAGTCAAATGTTGCAGCAGTGGTGTGGCTACTGTTGGCGGCTTTTAGCCAGATTTATATTGAGAATCAAGAGCAAAGAGCCCAGCAGGATGATTTAAAATGTTCTGAGTTTGGCCAGAAAGGAAGCTCCAGTAAAGCTGTTGACTGGAAAGATAAGGCTGAGGAGATCGTTATTGCTGAGAAGGAGCAAGAGAACGGAAAAGATGGCCTGAGAGCATCACAAGAAGCAACTCTCCCTCCACCTTCTGCAGTCTCAGAACTGCAATGGTGAAAGGCCTTGCCTTGAGGAGAAAGCTGCAGAGAGCCATGTTCCAGAACGGTTGCACATAGAGAATCTGCTCCTCAGAATTGGACCGAGAGTGCCCAGTGATCCAGGCATTCAACCTCTATAGCAAGTTTTTGGTTAGCCAAGATAATGGGCAGAATTTGTCAGAAAAGAACTAGATCTGTGCAGTTCTTACACATGTTGATAAAGCAAGTTGGAGCTCGAATCACCTGCAAGTTGATAAAAGTGTTGCATAAGTTATAAAATATAAACCATGGTTTTTGTAGGCGGGAACCTTGGATGCTGAATACTGGGATAAGGTGGGAGAAAATTTAAAGAGAGCTCAGGACAGAGGAGAAACTCTTTCTCCAGAGATGTTTTCATCTTGGGTGAGATGCGTTTCAGGTCCCTTGAGTCCTAGCACCCCTGCATTCCCAATTCAGAGCAGCGCATGGGTGAGAAATACAAAGAAAAGGAAAAGCCACACTGAGCTACTGGCTCATGTACGAGCGCCTGGGCCTGGTGAGGCTTTCAAAGAAACTCCCAGCCAGACACTCCAGACTATTTAAAGATAAAACATTCTGAACCATGGGCATCTAAATACCAACAGGCTATTATGGAGGTGGATATGATAGAAGTTCTGACCCTTGTTACTTGCTGGTGGTGCTTAGAAATGAACCTAATAATCAAAATAAGCTCACTTTGATCTCAGGTGTTTGATTTTAAACTACTTAAGGAATTAAAAGAGAAAGTCATGAATAACGGGGCTCAGAGACCACGGCATTCTAGAGCAACGGTGGGAAAACATCACCTGCCCCACGTGAGGTTCGCCACCTTGCCCCTGCTCGCTCATCCCCCGTCAGTGTCTTTGCCACCATATGCAGTTAGAGGCATTGGCAGCAGACCCAGTTGATAGAAACAGACCGCAGACAGAGACAGTGTGACATCGGAGGTCCTTCTGGGAAAGGGGCCTTTACTGAAAGGACACAATAAATACAGTACACTGATGAGGGCTGTGGAGAGACTCTTCCTTGGCCAGAATCTGCAGACATTTTAGAGACTGATGCAGTGTGTCCAAGATGAGGGTGCAATCATCTTCAGGGTGGTGGTGGCCAAGTCAGTGACAGTATCAGGAGACCTGTGCTGGGAGGACTGAGGTGGCCGGGCTGGAACAGGCAGAACCATGCTGCAGAGAAGCAGCTTCTCCCTCTCTGCTTGCCCTGACCAGGCCTGGCCTGACAGCACGCATCTGTAGTCACAACTACATGAGAAGCTGAGATGGGACAAATGCTTAAAATGAGACTTCCTAAGAGATACTTGTGGTACAAAACTACACTGAGACCAGGATTTCCATGACATTCAATATTGCTAAGCTTATTGTGTACTAACCATTTCTGCCCTCCAGGCACACAGGTCTTCTAAGATGTAAAATTGGGATGGTTTACAGTAATGAGCTTTCTCTTTTAGACTTATTTACCTGTCTTTGTCTTGTGCTCCAGGTCTGGCATATTAAGCACATCGAACAATCCTTACAGTCCTCAAGGACAGGTAATGGCAGCAAGAGTGCACCGCTCCCCTTAAAACGCAACTAAATAAGCAGAAGGGGGAGCAGCAAGTCACCCCACAAGCGCTGTTAGACCTTGTTACTTTCGCTTATAAGTTCTGAAGGAGCACACAGAAAGTGAACGCTGTCCCGCTGCACTTCATTGGCAGCCGGTTTCTGTGTGCAGACTGATTCCTTTTTGCCCAATGTCCTTTTCTGTGAAGCCCATGCTTTTGGAACACTTCAGCAGAAGGTGCTCCTCCTCAAAGAGACAAAAAATGTCTATGGGTGAGTATAACTTTATTGATTGGAGACCTATGGGATCCCTTCTATATGGGGCTAACAGTGTTTCTGATAGACATGAGGTGTTTGGGATTCGATTAACATGACAGCCTCACAGATCCTCCCTGAGCGGAATTTACCTGGAAGTTTACAGGAATTTGCTCACCAGTTCCACAGGCTTTGATTAATGGCAAGCCCTAGCCGATAGAAACTACTGTTTGGAAACTTTCCTTCCCCTATATTGTGGGAGGAAAATTCATGGACCATAGCATGCCCCCCACTAAGGACACAGATAGGGGTGGACAGAACAGCAATGAAAGACCTTCAGTATGTATCTACAAACATCACAGTTTCCTTCCTGGAACCATGATCTGGGATGAAACTTCTCTTCACTGTACAGGTAGTACCATAAGTCATTACATTCAGGCAGGACAAGTTAATCCTTGGGGAAAATGAAACGTTTCAACTGTGACCCCTGCTGACAACCCCTCCCTTTCCCATGCTGATGAACAAGCAGCTTCACTGCATCCTGCTGTCTAACTCCTTGGCCAGCTGAGGTGCAAGAGGTGCAGAGATGTGAACGTGTCCCTTTGAGCAGCTGCCTTTGTTCTGCTGGCCCTTTCTCATTAGAAGCCCCATATAAAGCTCTCTAACCTCCTGCTTGGTGCTCAGACTTTGCAGTGTTGAAACCCACAGGCCCCACAGCATAATAAAAGTCTGTTTCCCTCCAGTTCTCCAAGTGCAGTTCAGTTCCTTTGCCTCTGGTGAGCTAAAACTGCTGTAAGAGTTGATAAAAGTTTAACGGTCCTGGGAACTATGCCAGGGGTGTGGACACCGGTTAGTATAAATGAGCCTTGTGCTCGCACTGCGATGCTGCATCTTTGCAGTCCTCAGTTGATCAACCTGAACACAGAACTAAAAGAGCGATTGGCCTGGTCAGAGCTGGAACGGCCTCTAGTCCCGCTGGCCTCCGTGTGGCCGCCCCCTCTGTTGTCCTCCCTCACCCTGTCCAGACAGCTCCCTTTGCAGACTACTGGACACCATGGTCCGGTTTCCTCATGTACTGACGAAGATGACCCTTTTTTCTTTTCTTTGTTATTAGGGAATCTTGTATTTCTTGAGCTCTCTGTCTGCTTAGCTGTTATCCTAAGATATTGCCTATGATCTCCTAAAATATGCTCATCTATACTCCTATGGCCATAGTAAAATCTTATAAAGGTCATTAAAATATGGCTATTCTAAAAATCCATGGGGAGTATTATTTTCTTTAAGCATCACATTGGTTTCTGTCTCTGGACAGAAAACCATCCACCCATCTACTCCTCGAGCTCATGTCAGCCAACAGCATGACTCCAACCCACTTGTTTAATACAAGAAACACGTGCAGGTGTCAGATCATGAAGAAAGGATCCTGTACACTGTGAAAGTAATTATGACCTGCTAAAATTTCAGATTTGCCTTTGTATAATGACATAAAATTTAAAAACATCACTGCAGCAAATCCACAGACGAATTTTATTAGAATTTGCTTTCCTCCTTTTCACGACCATGAGAACATATTATTTTCACCACTTACAGCAACTTCATTCTTATTCTGTAAAATTTCTTCCACTGTGTACATCACCTAAATATACACCAAAAATGGGTTTAATATCAATATTAAGTCATCAAGGTACTAGTAATATTACAGCCTTTTTAAAAGAAAAAGTGCTGTATTTATTTATCCTGAGGCTCAGGCAAGAGGCTGGTCCCTTCCCGCTCTTGAAGAGCTGATCAAGTCCACACCCAAGCTCTTTCCTTATCAGGCCTCTCAGAGCTGCCCCATATCCCTGGCACCTGGCACCACACAGCTAGGATGGACCTGTGCCCAGAGCCCAGGACCTGGTTCAGAGGAGCCATCCACAGGGCGGGACAAAGCCGCGCCATCTCCTCCCCGGCACAGGCTGCTCCTGAGCTCAGCTGCTGCCTCCTGCCTGGAGCAGCTCCTGGGGGCCCCGCTGGCAGCTGCCCCCTGGAATGTAAGTAACACTTCTGCTGTTCTTCTGCCCAAGTGTCCCTGTGTGGTGACTCCTCATCAGAGAGATCTTTGACCACACACATTGCTTGGTGCAGAGAACCCTGAGTGTGTGGCTTCGGCATTTTCTCTGGGATTTAAGGCCATGAGATATGAAAGTGGTTTCCTGGCTTCATTTGTTAATAGAATTGCTCGGAGGGCTGTGGGCATTTTAGCTAGCATTTTAAAATTTGTATTTGTCAAAGATGGAGCAAGAGAACACTGGCCCTGCTCTCCAGTCCCCCACAGCTACACGTTCTCTACAGGACTCATTCTTTGCCTTTTCCCACAGGAGAGTGACCACAGGGGACCGACCTGGACCACAGCTGTGACAGAGCGAGGGCAGGGTCCGACCTCACCCTGATCCGCCGCGATGCAGCCCCGGGCCCCGAGCTTCGGGCCGCTCCTGCTCTGGCTCCTGCTGCCCTGGCCGGGCGCGGGTGAGTGAGGAGGAGCCTCGGGCCAGACCCCGCTGCGCTCCCCGTGCACAGAGGCCTCAGCCTGCGCCGCCGCCCTGCGCTCCGGCCTCCCCCGGGCGCCCTCTCTGTCCTCCTTCCCTCCCTGTCTCCTCACTTCTCAGGATGGGATGCTGCTGTTTCTCACACTTATTTTTTGCTAATACAGTGCAAATTAAGATGTTCAACTAATCATTTTATTTTTAATTTTAAAGAAAAGAGAACAAAATTAGGTAGCGGAAGGTAAGAAAGAAGGTGGCTGGACTCTGTCCCACCCTGTGGAAGGGCTCCTCTGATCCTAAGACACAAACAAAACAACAGAGAAACAGTAAAAACAATACAGAAGTTCAAACAAGGTCACAGGAAATTGACGGTGGCTGCTGTATTGCATGATATTGTCTTCCAGTTGGTTATGCAGACACCCAGACACAGGCGTGTGAGACTGATCACACAGTTAACATTGGCTGTGCCTGTCAATAAACGGGTAGGAATTAGTAGTACAATCATCTTAGCTCTCTCGTGTGTGTGTGTGTGTGTGTACATACATACATATATATATATATATATATATATATATATATATACATACATATATATAATGCTCTTCAGTTTTGCACCTCACCTTTTCTTTTTGTATTATTTAAATTTATTTTTCATTATCACATGGTTGCAGAACATTATAATCACAGTCACCCGGGAAGATCAGTGCATGTACACGGCACATCTTAATTCTCTTCCTTCTCCATTCCCCTG
>PVLD010034011.1:0-13083 GCA_004027595.1 Dinomys branickii | reverse complement strand
TCACAGGCCAATACAGGCCTCAGCAGTGACCAGTGACTCATAGAGGTTCACTTACTATGAATCAACTGTCCATCTGCAGACAAGGTGCCTACGACTCAGACTACTCCCAAGTAAATATGAAAAGCCAATTGGTTAATATTAAATCTTGCTCAGAGCCACTTTGTAGTGGTCCCCAACAGATGAGAATAGGAAAAAAAAGAGAAACTAGGATATATCTTGTACAGGTGAAATTTCCATATGATGAATGTGATCATTACATATCTCTAAATTGTACCAATAAAATTATTTTAAAAAGTAAATGGGGATGGGAAACAAAAAGACATCTGAGTACCCTATGGGGAGAGTCGTTATTAACCCTGCAACTGATGAAATCAATAGACCTGATTGGATCCTATGTAAATTTCATGTTTACTCTTTTACTAACTTAATATTCTAAGAACTTGAATTGCTAATATTGAAAGCTTTAATAAGGATCACAACTGAGGTCAAACTTGCTGGCTTTGAATCCCAGCCTCACCATTTGTTTATTTATTGCGTGAGAGTGACTTCAGAGGACAGAAAGTGAAGGAACATAGTTGTAACTTTTACATGAGTTACTTAATATGGATACAAAAAAAAAAAAGTCCTTGCAAATAATCTGCAGGCCATAGCACTACCTGTTGCCTAAATTGTTTTGAATGGCTGCCCTTACATTTTTGCTGTTCAAACATAAGCACAAGACTAAATGATCCCTTGAACAGAAAAGCCCAGGGATTTCATAGTTATCAAAGCACATCTTATTTACTGTCTTTTGACTCTTACGACAGCACTGCCCACTTCGCAAGCTAATGATGAATGCCCAATATTATCTGCTCTATAATTTAATATAAAAGTTCAGGGATATTACTTATTTTCCCAATTAATCTTCCTGACTTTTGGCATGCATTATGTTCGGGAAGCACGGACTTTCAGTGTTAAGCCTTAATCTGCCTTTTTTGACTTAACATGTTACTTTAATGCTTAGACCCTAAAAAATAAAAATAATATTATCTCACAGGGGAGTGGAAGGAGATGATATGTAAAGTGTCTCACATCTTGTCTGGCATATTTTAGGCAGATTGAGTTCATTAATTATTTTTATTCCCAGAATATTGCCCTGCTTTTAATTAAAAAGTATCATCTTTTAACTATAACATGCATCTGTAGTTTTCCTAATCACTTTAGTAATGTTTTCTTTGTTAAATATGTATGATTCAGATAAGAACAGAGAATAAAATTATAATTACCCATAATTTTATCACTCAGAGAAATATATTAACATTTTCATGTATATCATAGCAATGATTTGCATGTGTTTTTTTCCCACAAAAGTTCATGTGATGGGAGCTAGTTACTCAGAGTGGCTATGTTAAGTAGTCGAGCCTTTAGGAGGTGGGTTCTAGTGTAAAGCACTCTACTTTTGTATATGAATTAATGCCATCTCATACAAGTGCATTGTTAGAGAGCAAGACCATTCTGTATGGTTGGCCCTTCTGCATGCAACCATTTCCTTCCTCATTCTTTACTATGTTGTGATTGGTCCAGTGGGCCTTCACCTGGGTATCAGTGCCATGCTAATTGGACCCTCTAGCTACCTAAACCATGAGCCAAATAAATGTCTTTACTTTGTAAATTACCAGCCTTAGGCATTTTGTTATAGCACTACAAAACTGACAGTGTAGCCTAGGTCATGCGCATATTTATGCATATATTTATGAGGCTGGCTTCATGGATGTGTAACCCATGTGGCTACAACAGATTTCACTTTGAAAAGACCCTGTACTTGATTTAATTCTCTGTTGTTTCCTTCTTGAAATTCTTTTTTTTTTTTTTTTTTTTGCGGTACTGGGGATCGAACTCAGGACCCTGCGCTTGCTAGGCAAGCGCTTATTCCACTGAGCTATATCCCCAGCCCCCCTTCTTGAAATTCTTAATAAGATGTGAACAAGAGGCCCCATACTTTTACACTGTACTTGGCCTCATATCTTCTTTAGGAGATCTAGTACTCATATTGGAATTCAAATAAAATCACAATGATGCATGAACTTAAAACTGGAACATACACTATTCAGTAACTTGCCTTTTCCACATAGTAAGTCATGCCTATTTTTCCTGTGGCACAAAAATTTTTTAATGGTGTTCTGTGGCACTATCCAGCAGGACCCAATGTTCATAATTTAGATATTAACACTGCTACTGGCCTCAGTTTAGTGAGAGTCCATTATGAGTTTTGAAGGGCATGCAGATACACTACTAAATATTGACAGTTTCTGGATCCACTTAAAATACACTAAGTAGATAGGTATGTAAAGTAATTCTCACATTAATTCTCAAAAGTATTGTGCGTTTCTAACCACATCAGGTTCCCCTTTACCTATGAAGAGCACCAAGAGTAGGAAAGACATTACCTTTTATGTTAGTGTAATTCCTTGACCAGCCTTATTAAAAATGGTGTTAGGAAATCCCCATAAGTCAGTGGAGGTAAGATTTTGCCTACCTTTCAAAAGTATATACTAACTGAAGAAGGAGTAAAAATTTATAAGGAACTAACACTGAAACTTGAAGTACAATACAAGGTAGATAGTATAATATATTCTGAGAGGTCCCTAGGCTTTGTAATAAATCTGCAAAGGTAGCTATGTGAACAAATAGTTTAAAAAGGAGATGAAATCCCTTTTTTCCAACATCTGAGGAGCATAAAATATTAAAAAAGAGCATTTGACAAATGAGCCCAATGAAAGATTCTCTAATTGTGGAAAATAGGGTCAAAAGTGATTTTGTAAATCAAAGGGAACGTTTAGGATTAGATCTAAAAATGAAGATTGGAATCCTGCATCTTTATCACAGCAAGGATGGTGAACCAAGTAAGCTTTAAAGGTGGTTACATGAAAGCGGAAAGAGAATAGAACCTTGATTATAGTAAATTTAAAATTGGCCGTACTAAAAATGATAAGTTTAGCAGAAAGGCAACGGAAATTACATTGGAACTTGGCATAGCTCTCAAAAAGTAGACTCAATGAATAATAACAGCCAATTTCATGGCTTTGAGAGCTCATAGAATCATCAAATATACATGCATCGCTCCTTTTGAAAGCTCCGCTTTCTAACCAGCTTTGATTTTGAAAACCTCTTTACAGAATCAGTTAAGCCGGTTTTGTTAATCTATTGCAAATGTGATTAATTTTCAGCAATGCACCCTTCTTCCCCTTGAGGAATAATGGTAAACTGAAGCCAATAATAGTATCAAGTATCTAAAGTATGATTATTGGGATCCTAGTGAAGAAAAATTTTTAGTCCCTGTCCAAAAATTACACTGACGTGATAACGTAATACCTTTCCTACCACCACTACTCAGTAGGTAAAGTGGACTCCTGGTATAGTTTTAAGGTATAGTTTTTAAAACCCCATGATATGTGATGTAATTATACATAAGTACCTGTGTAGTTAATTTTAATATGTAAATGTGTCTTTTTATACAGTGTATATTCTGTTTTCTGTTTATATAATTTAGTATAACATAGTAACTTCAAATAAGTGTATGTATGAAACTATTTTTTTAAGTTTGACAATAGTTTACTGTATTACATCCTTGATACTGGGAGTGTAGTCCCTGAACCATCCATATCATGTTAGATCTGTATCATGTAAGTAGTATCCATAACATGTAAGAAATTGTTAAGCAGACTATTAGGGCTTGCCTCAGATTTATTATTATCCCTATAAGCACTTAAATAAAATCCATAGGTGACTCCTGTTCAAATTATGTTTTTTATTTAAAAAATAAAAGAACAAAAATATTAACAAACACATATACAAAATTAACAAACACAAATTTACAAAATAACACAAGAACAATACAAGCAATATTGAAATTCAGACAAGGTGATAGGAAATTAACAATACTTGTTCTATTACATATTGATTTCTTCAAAGTGGTTACTCAGAAAAACAAATATAGACACGTAAGATTGATCAAATAATTAATCATTAACTGTTCCTTTCAATAAAGTGACAGAAGTAAGTACTACAACTATGTTATCTATCCTCTATATACAAACATAATTTTCCCCTTCTTTCTTTTCTCTTTTCCCTTATACTAGTTGCTCTTCACTTCTGAGCATTTTCCTTTCATTTCACAATGTCTATCATACCTCCTAATTTTTATTCACTCTTACACTAGTGAGACAATATGTTGTTTATACATGCGGGTCTGATTTATTTCACTTATGAGTATCGTCTCCTGTTGTGACCATTTACCTATAAAATTCTCGAGTTTACCTTCCTTTATAGTTGAGGAATATTCCACTATATAAAAATACCACAACATTTTTATCCATTCCTCAGTGGATGAACATGTAGGTCACTTCCATGATTTAACTATCACAAATTGCACTGCTATAAACATGGGTGCATGCATATCACTGTGATATGATGTTTTCAGTTCTTCTGGGAAAATACCCAAAAGGGAAGTGGCTAGGTTGAATGGGGTCTTCAGAAGTAGTTTGCTGAGGAATCTCCAAACTGATTTCCATAGTGGTTTCACCAGTCTGCATTCCCACCACAGTGGAGAAGAGTTCCCATTTCTCCACAGCCTTGCCAGCATTTGTTATTGGTTAATTTCTTAATGATAGTCATTCTTACTGGGGTGAGATGAAATCTCAGTGTTGTTTTAATTTGCATTTTTCAAATGACTAATGATGTTGAACATTTTCTCATGTATTTATTTGCGTTTGTATTTCTTTTTTTTGAGAAGTGTGTATTCATCTCAGATGCCCATTTCTGGATTGGGTCTTTGAATTTGGGAAGGCTGATGTTTTTTAATCCTTATATGTTCTAGATAGAAGTCCTTTCTCCAAGGGACAGTCAGCTAACATATTTTCCCAATTTGTGGGTTTTCTTTTTTCTCTGCTGGTGATTTCTTTAGATGTGCACAAACTTTTCAGTAAGATAAGATCCCAGTTATTGATTCTTTGAAGTATTGCCCATACAGTTTGGTTTTTGTTCATGAACTCTCTGCCTATCCCTATGTCTTCAAGATTTTTACCTATTTTCTCTTCCAATAGATTTAGTGTTTCTGTTTTAATATCGAGATCTGTGATCCATTTTGACTTGAGTTTGGTGCATGGTGATAGACTTGGGTCTATTTTAAGTCTTCAGCAAGTGGCAAGCCAGTTTTTCCAGCACCATTTATTGAAGAGTCAATCTTTCTTCCATTGAACTTGTTTGAACCCTTTGTCAAAGATAAGATGGCTGAATGTGTCTGTGGTTGTGACTGCTCCTGTATACAGCATATCATTGGATTTTGTTTCTTAATCCACTCTGTCAGTCTGTTTCTTTTGACTGGTGAATTGAGGCCATTTACATTAATGGTTATAACTGACATGTGTTGGCTTATCTTTGTCATGGTATTTACTTGCTGTTGGTTTCCTATTTTTTCCACCTGTTTGATTGCTTTCTCTGCTTGAGGGTTCCTTTCCATTTTTGAAATTGTGGTCATTTTTTCCTCTGTCTAGAATATCTTTTAGTAATCTTTGTAAGATTGGTTTGTCACTGATGAAGTTCTTCAGTTGTTTCTTGTCATGGAAGTATTTTATTTCTCCATTGAATTTGAAGGATAGTTTTGCAGAATACATCAATCTTGTTTGGAAACTATTTTGTCTTAGGGCATGTAATACTTCCCTCTAAGCTCTTCTTGATTGGATGGTTTGTGTTGAGAAATCTGCCGTGATTCTGATGTGCTTTCCGTTATAGGCGATTTGTTTCTTTTCTCTAGAAGCTTTCAATACTCTTTTTTTTTTTTCTGTATGTCTGAAATCTTGATTGTTATATGTCCAGGTGTAGTTTTATTTTGGTTATGGTTGGTTGGAGTTCTATATTGTCTCACTTACTGTACATCAGAATCTTTTTCCACGTTTGAGACATTTTCTGCAAATATTCCCTTTATGTCATTTGTGCTGCCTCCTGCTGGTTCGTTGACTCTGATTAGTCTTATATTTTTTCTCTTTGCCTTGTCTTTCAGCTGTTGAATTGACTTTTCCTGGTTCCTTGTTAATTTTAAGAGACCCTCCCTTTCACAATTGTTAGCTGCCATGCTGTCTTTGAGGTCTGAAATCCTATCTTTGGCTTCATTCAAGCGATTTTGCCAGCTTTCAGTGGAAGTTTTGATTTCCTGGATATCTCTTTGAATCAGTTTCATGCATTCTAGTTCACTCCTGTATTTTTCTTTGAATGTTTCCATCAGTTTCCTATACTCATCTATTTTTTATATATGTCTTCTTTAGATGTGCTGAGCAATTATTTCATTATTGTTGTCATTTCATTTTTTACCTGAGACATTATTTCTGATTTGATGTCTTCTATGGCCTCATGGAGCTGTTTCTTTACTTCCATTGCAAGCATTTCAGCAATTTCAGGTTTGTGTTTAGCAGGTTCTCCTATTTTGATGTCTTCTGGACTTGTTCTGGGTGGGGTGGAGTTCTGAGATTGCATTTCATTCCTTTGTCTCGTCATTTTTGCTGTCAGAGGCAGAACACCCAGTCTCCCTCTTCCCTGACAGCTCAGCAAAGGTCGCAAGTGTCCCGAGTTTTCCTGATGGTCAGACTTGCCCCTCAGTGGCCACTGAGTTGGGCTGCTCACTCTGGGGTCTTCTAGTGGTTGGCAGAGTGTACCTAGTTCTTCCGGGTCCCAGATATGAACCACAGTGTCTGTGGATCACAGACTGCCTGGTCAAGTGTCCCCAGGCAGCTCAAGGCACACGTGTTACCCAGAAGTGGGCTGCATTCATGGTGTGATCATGGGCCACTTGATCCTGTGTTCCCAGACAGTTCAGGACACAGGCAGAACCCACTAAGGAACTGCAGATTCAGCAGATCATGGACTGCCTGATTCAGTGTCTCCAGGCAGCTCAGGGTGCACACAGGAGCCAGATATGGGCTGCACAGGTGGTGATCATGGACCCCCTGTTTCTGTGACCTCTGGGAGGTCAGGGGGTACACAAAGCCCAGAGGCAAAATTGCAGTGTCAGCAGTTCATGGACCACCTGATCTAATATCTCAGAGCACACTTAGAGAGGGCCCAAATGCGAACCATGTTGTTAGCAGTTCATGGGTATTCTGAGCCAGTATCTTCTGGCTGTACTGGGCACACAGAGGCAGGAGACACAGACTGTAATAGCAGTAGGATAACGGGTTGCCTGCTCTGTACCTGGGGAGTAGTTGGGGTCTATCTGGCTCTCTCAGCACTCAGCCATGAACAGTGATGTCAGCAGATTGAGGACCTCCTGGTTCCATGTCTCCAGGCAGCTTAGGGCATGCAGGATCCAGGCATGAGGGGGACCCCTGTTCAAATTAAACAATGATCAATACTGGTTCTGAAAATTGAATTCATGATACTATATGGATGTCACATGAAACAATCTGTAGTTATTGGCAACCTTTGAGGCCATATGTCTTCTTTGGTTTAGAAGGAAAAATGACAAATTTCATTAGCTAGTTCCTTTATTTCTAGGTGACAGCTAAGTATTATAAAGCTATCTAGAGGAATTTCACATGCACTAAAAATAGTGCTGAGTCTATTAGAAAGGAAACAAAATTAACTTTAAATAACTAAATTTAATGAAATTGTGATGGTCCTTAGGTTTCCCTGGTTTATTTAAGTGTCAAAGTCAACAATTTTTATTAGCTATGAAGTCATAGATTAGTTAACATATTTTTGTATTGTTCTATTTATTTGTTCATTATAAAAATTTGGAATATTACAAAAATTTGTAAAAGGAAAATTAAACGTGTACCTTTACTCTAAGAAGTAATGACTGTTAACATCATTATCTTCAAGAAAGTTCAAAGTCTTTCCACTTTTTTCCATTGAGGCATCTGAGTATCTTTGCTTGCCAGGACCTACATAGTGATGAATGAAATAGATGTGACCCCTATCTTCATAAGATTTGCACAGGATAGTTGGCAGAGACAATGCCCCAAAGAATTAAATAAAAGAGTTTTTCAGAGATTGTGTTAAGTTAAATAAAGTTAATGAGAGAGATGTGAGAAAGAATAACGAAGTGGGGTGAAGGGTAGTAATTATTTGACTGTTTTGAGACTTGAAATTGAGCTGGAGTAGAGGCTTTCAGACCAAAAGAAGAATAAGGGTGGATAAGAGACTAGAGTTAAATACCTGACATGGATTCTCTACAGTAAACTCAAAGTGTAGAAAACACTATACAACATGGTAGCCTGGGCTCCGATCTGCACTCTTCACTCAGTGTGGAAACCTTGAGCTTGGAAACTAACATTAAAGCTAATTTGTAGTACTGTTTTTAAGGGATGCTTTCATAGCCCAGATCATTCATGGGAGAATGTTAAGAAAAAGATAACTTTCAGGTAAGATGGTTAAAAATTCCCAAACCATCAAGTAAATAAATAGAAGTACAATTCCACTAATGCACCCTTCTTCCCCTTTAGGAATAATGGTAAACTGAAGCCAGTAGTAGTATCATGTATCTAAAGTATGATTAGGTTTAGAGACTAACCAAACTCTTGGAATTAGAACCAATAGAATAATTTAAAGAAACATTAAAATAAATTATGTTTATGGGTTTTATATATTTTTGTGAGCTTTAGAAACAAAGAAGGAAATGATCAATTTTGTGTTAACACAAACCATAAGCTGTGAAGTATGCACAAACAGTTACAAAAAATAATGGAACAGAAACCAGAAATGGAAAAGTAATGGGTATAAGTGATTACAGATGGGCTAACTATTGCTCTTGACCCAAATGAATAAATAATGGGCAAACTAGAAGATAGGACAGAGATTACCTCTGATCAAAAAATAATGTACTCGGGGCTGGAGGTACAGCTCAGTGGGCTAAGTGCTTGCCGCTGAGCACTAGGGCCCTGAGTTCGATCCCCGGTCCTGGAAAAAAAAAAAAAAGTACTCATTATGTGTTGAAACATGTACTAAGAAAAGAAGGAAACCAACTGCTACATGAAGGAGAGAATGAGAAAATACCACAAGATTTAAGAATAAAAGAAAAGAGAGAATGTGAAGCAAATATTGAAAGATCTTATGGCTGAGAATAGTCAAGAAATGAGAACTTGAGAAACTGCACAATATCAAGTTCAGTTTAAAAATACTTTCCCCTAAAAACACTGCAATAGAACAATATAAAGAGAAAGAAGAAAGAGTTAAAGAGAAAATTCAACAGACAAAGAAATATTTTTTTTGTGACTAATCTTCTTATTGCTTTCATACTGAGATGTGTTCTTACCTTAATGACTCAACTACCATTTTGGAGTCCTAGGTCCCAAGCAACATCAAATCTATTTGGTTGAAAGTTTTTCAAGAATTTTTGTTTACTCATGACATACCTCATTTCATAAGAATTTTGCTATGCTTCAGCCAGACTTAGGAGAGGATATTTTCATGTCTATCACACTGGAAAGAATGACAGAGTAAGTGATTTTTTTCTATATTGCTGCACAAACTCTGTTCCGTTGAAGTTTTTGAAATTCCAAGATTTATAATGCCACCAATAAATTACCATTTATACCTTGAAAATACTGGTTACCTACTTTTGTATATCAGAGGACATAAATGTAACATATATGAGAAATAAGGTTAATTTACTTGGGAATGAAATGAAAACATAAGTCACATTATAAACTACTATCTAATATTAATTATTTTGTCTTGTGAAAACAATGAGGGCAACTATCTTTGTTGGTTGAGTTACCCCATAGCAAAGTATCATGAACTGGGAGGCTTATGCAACATTGCAAATGTATTTCTCACAATTCTGACTGCTGGAAATTGGAGATCAGGGTGTTAGCATGGTTGAGTTCTGGTGAGGACACATTTCTGGGTTGAGGTCTGCTAACTTCTCATTGTACCTTCACTTGTCAGAGAGTAGAGAGAGGAAGCAAGCTTTTTATTGACTCATAACTAACTTAATTCACAAAGGTTTCATTCTCATCACCTTGTTTAATCTTAATTGCATCCTAAAGGCCTTACCTCTTAATATCGCCAGAGGGTAGGGTTCTAACATAAGAATTTTTGGAACACACAAACACTAAGTCCATATCAAGGACTAATATAAAAGTGTTCTTCCTTTGAAATTTCCTCAGTTACTATTAGGTCTCTGTACTATTAACATATTCATATTCTGGAACACTGTGATAGATTTAATATCCACCTACATTTTCTTCTGAGTTTTCATCTCTGCCATTTTATATTTAGCCCTTCTATCCATATCTGAAATTTACCTTGGTATTTGATGTGAGATGATTTATTTATGGTTTCCAAATGGTTCTTTTCTCCATACAGTCTAAAAGAATATTTTGTTTTCATTGGTTATTAGTAATTGATTGTCAATGTTTGTTTTGTGATAAAGTGTGCTTCAGGGAAATCTACCAAACTTGATTTATCTCTGTTGATTTTTGAATCAGTCCCAAATTCTTTTAATGTTGGTGATTTCTATCTCATTTTAATATCTTTTTGGGCAAATATCTCTGCAAAATCTTTTTACTTCTTGAAAATTTTCCTAGTTCTTACAGATATCAACAACTTATCTTTCCAGATGAATGTTAGAATATAACTTTGAGTTTTTTCCTATGGCATTTTGATTTGAATTGCTTTAAAACAATGAACTGATTTTAGAAAATGGATATTTGCAGAATATTTAATATCTCTACCCAAGGGATCATTAAAGTATTGACTAATCTCTAGTTATTACTTTCTAAAACTCTTTTTTGCAGCTTTCTTTACTTTCTTTGTTTAGGCCCAACAGATCCTTTTATAATTACTTGTAGATATTGTATGTCTTTTGTTTCTATTATAAATGAATTTTGCATATAATTAATTCTTTTCCTGATTTTATCTTTTAAGTAGTTATTGCCTTGTGCCCTGATATTTTAAACTAAGAGCACTCTAAAATTTTTATTGATTTAATTTCATTATCCCTTGTTTCTGGTGTATCCTTCAGATAGATCATCAGATCATGTTATATTTTCAAGCTTTTTGGCAGTTCTGTTATTCAGCATATAAAAATCCATGGCTGTTCCTTTTTCCTGGTGAAATGTAACTTTTATCCCAGAATGATATCTTCACTTAGTAAGAAAGTTTAGGTGACAAGCTTTTCCCCTTAGAACTCTATAGACATTTCTTCAGTTCCTTCCAGTGCTCAAAATTACAGAGCAAGAGTCTAATATTAGATTGGTTTTTGTTCTTTTGTAAGTTGCTGTGGTTTTAACTGTTGAGTTATATGTAGGAATATTTCTTCATCTGTTTAAATAAAAAGTTTCACTAGGATGAATCTACATGTTTTATTTTTGTTAATTTTAACTGAAAGAACAAATTTTTGATCAGGCTCCTTTTTAATCCTAGAAAATTTTTCTTCTATTATACCTTTAGTTATTTTTTCAGCTCCATTTATTTCTCTCACAGATTAGCCAGTTATCTAAAAGTGGAATCTTTGCTCTTTCTTCTCCTACACTTTATACTCTTTCACCATTTCTATCTCTTAGTCACTGTCCTCTAAATCTTAGAGAAAAAATTGCTTAGAGAATTTAGGATTTGGCAAAGAAAAAGGGATTAAGACACAATAATTTCATAATTGTTATGGTAGTCGGTCTTCCTTTACTTGGCCTTCACTTAGTGAATGCAAGTTTACATCTTATTAGTGTGGAACTTTGGAAGTTATAAAATATTTTGTGGCCATTATTTAATTTGTCCTTCATAACAATCCTTTCTAGTGAGAAAAATGTTATAATATTATGGTCATTTTACAAAGAGAAAACAATATTCAGAAAGGTTAGACTGTCTGCCTAACATTGTACAGCTGGATCCTGATGGATCTAAGAACAGGGTCAGCATTTTGAGATGGCAGTCAATTCACTCCCTGCTCCTCTCTTGGACTGCACTGCTCTTTGGTTACTCCTCCATTTAGAGTACAAAATCCTCTAAAGAAAGCATTAAGTATAGAATTTCATCTTGAGAGATTTGTACTCTCAGGAAGAAACAAATCATTATTTGACACTTTTTCTTTGTTTAGAGAGACATCATGGCATTTTCTTTGCCTCAAACAGATATTCTAATCACTTGAGCCCCTTTAAGCAATATAAACCAATTGTAATCACAGATGTCCTTGATCCTTCCTGCTGGTCTCTTTTCTCAAAATAGACTTCTTGCTCAGGATTCCTTATGAAATAGTACAGTTGAGCCTTTGTGTTTTAAAATCCTCATTATTTGAAAATAGCTTTATCTGCAAACTGTAATACTAAAAAGGGAAAAAGTATCATTGTAGATTTTGACATCTCACCCTTTTATAAAAACTTCCTTCACACAATAAATGACAGCTGAATATTTAACTCATTTCATATCTATTGGTATGAATATGATTATGCTTTTAGGATCTAGAATAGCACATACTTCATTATTTGATAAGGATTGAGGCATTCACTTCTGAATTCTGTTATATGAACTTTACTTAGTGAATTTAGGCAGGTAGGAAGTCTTTGTATATCTCATGTAGCCTCATGTTATTGTATTGGCACGGGGTCCCAGTGGTAGTCCTAGTCCTGCCGCATTCCTCTGTTCCTTTAGCCCTTCCTCATAAACACACACACACACACACACACACACACACACACACACACACACGCATCATGGCTCCATATAATACTGGAATAAATGAGACACCATGAAGATTAAATTTGTGTAGGAGATTCTGTTATACTAGCTTCTTAGTTACTTTCTCATTGCTGAGACAAAATATCCAATATGTACAACTTCAAGAAAGAGGAATAGTTTATTTTGGCTTATATTTGGTAGGGTTTTCAGTGTGTAATCAGCTGACTCCAAAGCAAGGCAGCATGACAGAGGGAAACAGCTCGTGGCGTGGCAGGCAGGAAGCAGGGAGCTATATCAAGAGAAGAAGGAAGGAAATAGACTCTCCTAGGCCACACCACCAGTGGCCCAGCTCCTCCAAACAGGCCTCACCCCCCAACATGACATTTAGCTATAAACATATCAGTGGATTAATCCATTCATGAGTATCACAGCCCCATGATC
>PVLD010034010.1:0-13083 GCA_004027595.1 Dinomys branickii | reverse complement strand
CACCATGCATCAAACTCAAGTCAAATGGAATCAAAGATCTAAATATTAAAACAGAAACACTAAATCTACTAGAAGAAAAAGTAGGTCAAAGTCTTGAAGACATAGAGGTAGGCAGAGAGTTCATGAACAAAAACCAAACAGCATAGGAAATACTTCAAAGAATCAACAACTGGGATCTCATCTTATTGAAAAGTTTTTGCACATCTAAAAAATCACCAGCTGAGTAAAAAGAAAACCTACATATAGGGAAAAAATCTTAGCTGACTGCCCCTTGGACAAAGGACTTCTATCTAGAACATATAAAGAATTTTAAAAAATCAGCCCCCCCAATTTAAAGACACATTACAAAAATGGGCATCTGAGTTGAATACACACTTCTGAGATAAAGAAATACAAATGGAAAATAAATACATGAAAAAAATGTTCAACATTATCAGTCATTCAAGAAACGAAAATTGAAACAACACTGAGATTCCATCTCACCCCAGAAAAAATGGCTATCATCAAGAGATCAAGTAATCACACATACTGGCAAGGCTGTGGAGAAAAGGAATGCTTCTCCACTGTTGGTGGGAGTGAAGACTGTTGCAACCACTGTGGAGATCGGTCTGGAGATTCCACAGTAATCTAGGATGTAATCTAGAGGTCCCAATCAACCCAGGTATTTCCGTTTTGCGTCTTTCCAGAACTAAAAACATACCACAGCGATATATGTGCACCCATATTTATAGCAGCACAATTTGTTATAGCTAAATTGTGGAAACAACGCAAATGCCCATCAACTGAGGAATGGATAAAAAAAGATGTATTCTTATATAATGGAATATTACTCAGCTATAAAGAAAGATAAACTCGAGGCTTTCATAGGTAAATGGATGCAACTGGAGATCATAATAAGTGAAATAAATCAGACCCTCATGTGTAAATATAATATTGTCTCACTAGTGTAAGAACCTGAAAGAGTAAATAAAATCTGAAAGGTATAATAGATATTGTGAAAGGGAAAGAAATGGCTCAAAGGGAAAGAGCAACTTGGATGGGGAAAAAGAGAAAAAGAAACAAGGGAAAATATGTATATATGTATACACAGGCTAGCTAAGAGAGTTGTACTACTGACTTTTATTGCTTTATTGAAAGGAACAGTTAATGTTTAATTCCTTGGTCAATCTTACAGGCCTATATTTGTTTAACTGAGTAACCAATTTGAAGATAAAAATATGTAATACAACAACCATTGTTAATTTTCTATTACCCTATCTGAAATTTTGTATTGCTTCTCTTTTTTGGGTGTTGTTTTGTTATGTCTGTTTGTTTGTTAATGTGTTTTCCTTCTTTTATCTTTAAAATTAAAAAAGAAATCCTTTTGGGGGATTGCTAATGACAATCTTATCTTCTAGGTCTGATAATCTGCCCTTGCCTTGGTTTGATTTGTTGTGTACACTTTCAGTGAAATTTTTAATGTCCTGGATATCAATTTGAATCATTTCGTGGATTCCATTTCTTTCCCATGTTAAGAATTCATGGTTTCCAACTTTTCTTAAGCTCTCATATTTTTCTATCTGTTTTCTTCTTGATTAACTGGACAGATTTTTCATTTTGATCATTTTCTCTTTTTTTCCTTGAGAATTTATTTCTAATCTCAGTTTCTCTACAGCTTTATTCTTCTGTTCCTATCATTTCAGAAAATTCAGTATGTGGCTTCTTGTGTCCTCTATCTTGTTGTCCTTTGGCTTTTTCCTGGGTTGGCTGGAGTTCTGGGGTTGCATTTTGCTTCTGTGTCTTGTTATTTTCTATTTTTAATTTTAATTTGTTTTCTGTGTTAATGCTTGTAAATTTCTCATGGTAGATAGCTTTATCACTAGTATTGAGGCTTCCCTAGGAAATATATATTCCTCAGAGATGTCTTCTAGGTGTATCTCGCTCTTGGTCTTTGTGCCTGTACCAAGATCCTACTTTCCCATTATTAAGGATGAGAAGTTGCTATGTATTTGGGTTAGCACCCAGTTCTTCTGTCCTAGATTATGGGGATGGTTATGACCTCAGACAGTCTCTCCTTTGTTGTCATACAAAAGAGAATAACTGATTATAACAGGTATGACATCCTGGCTAAAGTAATACAGTTAGTAATAACAGTAGCACCAAGCACAGCCTAGAAACATAAACTGTGGTAATTATTAATTTGGTACCCTTAACCATAAGAGCAAATCTACAGTTATATAAGAAAATCTAACATAAACCAGGAACTTTTATGCAATGAGTTCCCCTTTAGTAGAATGATTTTACCCTGTAGGTAGGAAGTTTAAGGGGAATAGGGGTCCAAACAGAGATAAATGAAGAGAAATATAGAAGCAAGGCTGGAGGACAAAGGATTTAAACCCAATCTTAGGGAAACTGGAGAAAGAGACAGGAGATGAATGGAGAAAGAAAGAGTGTGAAAATAAACCAGAAAAACTAGAGAGAATGTTCACTTACTTGAAAATATCAAAAAATTCAAGGCAGGCAATGGAGGAAAGAGAGGACAAAGACAAAGCAAAGCAAACAATAAAAGTAAAAATGTAAACATCCAGAAAAAATACTAAACAACCATAAGTAAAATAAAACAAAGAAACAAATAAATTCAAAAAACAATGAAATTCCTCTGGTTTCCACAGTTCTGTGGTAGTGTCCAGGACATACCCCAAATCTGTGCTGGGTGATCCTGCCAAGTCTAAAATAGCATTAGTGCTGAGTTTGGGGCTGATCTTGACCTCTGGATATGTGGGCTGGGGCTGGTCTTCAGGCAGCAACTTTTTGTATGTTCCTTGGTAGCCTTCCCATGTCTCCTTACCCTGGTTGTCTCTGCTCTCCCATTTGCTGTGATGTCATCAAGCAAGGGCTGCCTGGGGCTGCTCGCAGACTCATGTGCAGTTGACTCTTCCCAGTCCTTAAACAGCTTCCTCTGTTCCACTTCCACTGGCTCATCTCTCTCCTCTTACCACGCCTTTTGTGGGGGGGTTGGTTTTGCTCCTGCCACCACTGCAGAAACAGCACAAGTCTGCTCAGTCACACTTCAATCTCCTCTCTAGTGGGGGGAGTGCTGACCTCTCACTCCTTGCTTTGTGGTGGCTCAAGCCTACTTAAATCCCACATATCTGCATCCCTCTCTGAAGCCACTGGTCGCAGGGTTGGGAGGGGGTCATTATGTTCTACTCATTACCTTCACTGCTGCCGCTGCAGTCCCTAACCCTGTTGTATGTAGTGGTTCCAGTTAGCTGTTATAGCACATGACAAAAACAAAACAAAACAAAACACACAAAAAACCCGGTTCCCTGTCAGGGAGGGAGCAGGTTCCTGGTCCCCAGCCCCTGTGTGTGCTGGTAATATTTGCTGCCAGACTGTAGCATCCTCTGTGTGGAGATAGGCAAAAGAGGCAAGGAGTCTTTTATCCCAAATCTATTCTGTGTGCCTGAGTTAGCTACACTATTTCAGTCCCTCATTTATTTATCTTATAAGATCATATAAAGTTAATTGCCATATGTACAGATTATAAAACAGATTAATAAATCAAGGAATATATAAAACATGTATGGCAATTGTACTAAGTAAGTGAAGCTACACTTAAATACATTGGCTGTGTTGAATTACAATACTTGTATTTCTCCATGGGGATTCTTTCCAGGTTCTTGATGAATTGATCAAAGAATTGGACAAGATACACAGAAAAGGCAACAAGGTTGTATATTTATTGGAGTAAAAAAATAGTTTTGTTCTATAAGTCAAGAGGGGGCTAGTGAAAAACTTCACAGCAGCTCCTGAAGAAAAAGAAAATGGGACTTCAGTATTCAAAATTCCCAGGTTGGCTTCTGTCTCATGCACATAAAACATTGGGACATTTGCCCTATCAAAAGCTCTGTTGGCCTGGTGGTGCATGTAAATTGCTCTACTGAATAACTCCCTTGGCCAGATGTAAATGAAGGATCAGGAACAGTGCCTTTTGATTGGTTGTGCCTACATGTGAATAAAGGATTGAAAATACCACTTTTCTGATGGGTTCCATGAAAAGTGTTCATGAGCCCTGGAGTCATTTTGGATCCTGTGTCTTCTCTTTAGAAAACCTCTTGCTAACCTGTTAGCCATAGGTTTTATGACCTTTTGACACTTTCTTTCCAGTTAGTTGTCTGGTTTACCTTAGCCCTATTCTCCCACCTTAATATGATGAAAAGAACTAAATTCTGATTGTCTTGGTTACTTTTCTGGTTGCTGAGACAAAATACTTGACGCCCAAAGTTAAAGAGGGGAAGGTTTACTTATCTCATTTTGTAGAGGTTTCAGTCCATAATCAGTGGGTTGCAAGGCAGGGTGCTGTGGCACAGAGACAACAGTTTATGGTAGTAGAAGACAGTAAAATCAACAAGAGCAAAAGGGGAAGGAGCAAGCCTCCTTTTTTCCCTTATATTGTATCCTGGCTACCCACCCCAGCACAGATGTAGCTGTCAAACCCCCAGTCATGGCACTAAACAATGAACAAATCACAAACTCTAGATTCTACTTTCTCTAAAATGCCTGCCCCTCATGACCACATGAAGCTTTGAGGGGACATTCAGACAGAAACCATAACATTCTGCCTCTGGGACCCCAAAGATTCATGGACATTCTTTTATACAAAAGGCATTTAGTCCATCTCTAAGAGCTGCCAAAATCCTAACAGTTTCACCATTGCTGAAAAGTCCAAGCCCCAATTCTCCTCTGAGATGTAAGGAAAACTCTTAGCTCCAAGTCTCTGTACAAATGAAAAGAAAGTTAAACACCTCCAATATTCAATGGTACAGATAAACATTTCCATCCCAAAAGTTACAAATGGGTACACAAACCAGTGAGACCAAAGCCAGCTCAAAATCCAGCAGGGCAAACATTAAGTCCTATAGTTCCATGTACAGTATCTGAGGTGATCCGTGGCAAGTTGTGAGCTCCAAAGAACTTGGGTGGCTCCAGCCTTGTGGCACTTCTGGTGGTTGTAGCTTCCACAGCTTTTCTCTTAGTTCCACTTTGCTCTCTGCTCACAACTTTCCTTAGATGATCTACCTTCATGACTTCTGGTGTCTCCAATGCACCTTTGGCTTCACCCTCACAGCTTCACATACTACCTTCTCAGGGGTACACTGCCCGAACTCTCAGACCTTTTAAAACCTGTCTGGGGACCTTCTTGACCCCACAACTCATGAATTCTGCTTAAACCTAAAACCAGCATCATGTGGATGATACCAAAGTCTGCTGTCAGCTGAAGAAGTAGCCAGGCTTCCCTCTCTCTTGGCTGTAGGGGGGGAGTGCCTGGATTGCTGAGCACTATGATTCCAAATCGGAGGAACAAATTCTCTAGGCTGTGACCATTATGGACCATAGATTGGGCTCCACCATTCTGGAACATGGTGGGGTCACCTCCATTCTGGAACATGATGAGCAGGGGCTTCTTCTCCCAGGAAATTCTTTCAATTTTGCAATTTTGAGACTGCAAAGGATGGAGTACTATTGCTTCTTGTGATTCCTTCAGGCCATCTTTTGTATTTTCCTGTTTATTCTCAGCAAAAAAAGATCTCCTCTGCTTTGTCTTTACAGTCCACAGCCTTACTGGAGCTTCCTTTATGGCCAAATTCACTAAATTTTAAATAATTCTGCTGGCCCTTTGCTCTTAATTCTCAATATAGACTGGCTAAAAGCCTGCAACAGTAGCCATGCCACTGCCTCAACATTTGACTGCTTTGAAATTTCTTCTGCTAAATTAATTATTAAGCCACCCTTAATCTCAGTCTCAAGAAAAGTCTTTGGTCACAAGCCAAATGAAGACAAACTTTTGACAAAGCCATAATGCACACTGTCTGAAGTCCAAAAGCCAGTGCATACTTTCCCTACATAAACCCCTACACCTGGTCTTTACCAGTAGGATTTCGATCAGCATTATGGCCTTCTGAGCTCCAACAAGAATATCCCATACAGAACAGTCTCTGGCACTCCAGCTCTACTCTTTCAGGTTACGGTATTTCCAAATCTTTCCAAACTCTTCCCACAAGGCATTCCCAAAGGCTCCTGTACCACATGGTCAGGAAGTCACAGCAACAATCCCACTTCTCTGGCACCAAATTCTGCCTTAGTTGCTTTTCTTATTGCTGGGACAAAATAGTGGACAAAAATTCAAAGAGATAAAGGTTTATTTAGTTCAGGAATTGATGGACACAGCTAGCTCTAATGAACACCTCCAGTGAGTCGTGTCTATTCAGGGATGTCCAAGGTCATTTTAATGAGTGATTTGGATCACTTTAGGCAGTAAAAATGAAAACAAGTGTATCTTTTTAGTATCCAATTGTTTATTTTTCTGGGAGAGTTACACTTGGGAAACTTACAGAAGATAATGAAGAGCAACATCCTGCTCTCTACTTCTTTTTCTCTTCATTCGTGTGTAAACAGCCCAAGAAGCTTTTACATCATGTAAGGCTTGACACACGTTTTGGCAATTAACAAGAGGCAAGGGGATTTTCTTTCTGTTAGTTTTTGTTAAGGACAAAAACAATAGTTTCTAGATCTCTGGAAGTTTCCTGGACTAGCAGTTGCTAAATGCTAGAATATCTGTCTTCCTGATATTTCCACCTTGTTTTAAATTCATGAGATTGTTATTTTCTGTTCTTGTTAACAGAAATGGTAGATCTGTAAGTAACAGGGAAATGTTGAATTTTCCCAGAACTCCAAGCAAATCGTTTGGCACCATTATTCCTTGAAGAATCCCCTATGTAATGCTGCAAGTATTTGTATCACAGTTACAGGGATAGTTCCATACCTTTAAAAGCATTTCAGAACAAATCAATGCATCCCTAAGACCCTGAAGGCTTCCATAGGTCCCTTTCCAGTTTTTCATCACAAGACTAGAGAATGGGTATGTAACGAGGTGGTAACAGCTGTGCTGGAAAGAAGATGCAAAATGGTGTATGCACTTGTGTGTGCATGCACACGCGTATGCTTGCATAGTTGGAGATAATAGGTGCTGAAGAAATACTAGTTTTGTATTATTATTCTTGTTATAATTATTTTCTTAACCACATGTGAAGTAACAGTTTCTTTCTGAAAAAATAAAACTGAAAGCCTTGGGTTCCAGCATAGGTGTATGATACTGCCCCCAAACTTACTTAATTCACCTCTTTCCTTATGTTAATAATAAGTATCTGCCAATATAGGGGCTAAAATATGCAACCAAATATGGTAAATATTTTCCACAACAGCAGAAGCCATCTGGGTACTGCATTAAAATTCGACCTCAAAGTCTTAGATTTTGACCTGAAAACAGAAAAATGCAAAGTTTAGATTAGATGAATAATTGTATACATGTTTTTAAAATATCTAAGTCTTAACAAACAACTGTTACAAATGTAGTCTAACATTACAATATATTTCATTTGTTCTTATTAGAAGAGAAAGATGTTTAAAGCTGTGGTTTCTTTTTGAAAAAAAGTTTTCTAGTCACAAAAGAAAACCCAGAAGCTACTCGTTTATTAGCTTTCAATCTTCAGTGAAATCACAGCTGAGGGTGGAAAATAAAGCTAACTTTCTCTTCCCTTCCATTCCAGTGAGATGAAAAATAATTTAATGATGAGTACAAGCTGGTTGTTTATTTTTTAGATGTTTCTCTTTCATTTTTGTAACTGATTCATCCTAGTTCATCTTAATTTAATCTCTAGTGAAGACAAATTAAAAAAGAAATAACAATTCAGTCATTAATATAAAGAGGTAATGTGGAAAAATAAGGAGTTCGTCTTTCTGTGGTCAGTCCCACTACTTGAGAGTGGATTTAAATTATATTAAATTAGAGTGGGTTCAAAATATGTTTATTAATGTTTAAGTAATAATAGCAAATGTAATCTCTCTTATAGTGCAAAATGAAAGCAAAGGTCAGTGTGGATTTCACGTGTTCCAGCCTTCCACATTGCATATAGTGGCTGTGGTGGTCTGTTTAATGTTTACAATAATTAAATTGCATCTTTGAGTTAGCTGAGCTTACCTCTGCATTCCAAGAATATACTTGGGTATGAAAAAAGTGAGACATCTTAAATATAGAAATCCAGCCTAGTGTTAAACACTGTACTCTTAAAGTCCATCTATTTTAAGAGTATGGGCTGTTCTGGATAGGGATATGTCAAATATAAGGATGTTTCAGAAAGGTCTTTATTTTTCACATTTTTTTTATTTTTTATTTTATTTTATTTTACTTTTTGTACTGGGAATCAAACTCAGGGCCTCACTCTTCCCAGGCAAGCACGATGCCCCTGAGCTACATCCCTGGCCCAAAAAGCCTTTATGTTATTGTTCCCTTATTACTTGTTAACTGATTGATTGATTGAGGCCACTGTGTTTATACTCTCAGTGATAGTTGCTTACCTTCTGAATCTTGCAGAGCTGCTCACCAGTTCACATCCTATCCCAAACAAATCTTTTTGCACCATTTCTTCCCTTTCTGATCCTCCTTTCAGAAATACAAATGATACTCTACCTAGTACTGCAAACATTTGGACCAAGTCAAGGAACCCTTAAAGCTGTGAAGGCAAACCTTTTAGAGACTGAGGGTCCAAACTGCAACCCCAAACCCACTTATTTATTTCAAAGTGCCAACACTGCAATGAAACCTAAATACTGAGGTTTTAGTTTAGAAAAAAACAAACTGTTATCTGATGCTTGACTGCTGGGATGACTTGGCTAATATGCTGACACAGAGAGCTCTGCACGACTGCTATGCCACATATGCTATATACTCGCCACTACTTAAAGTTACGCTTCCATAACTCTGAGGGCATTCCCAACCATAACAATGCATCTTCAAGACTTCTGTGAGCTTTACCAGGCCTGATTTTCACCAAGAGAGGGTGTGACACAACTAGAAATACATCTTTGCTCTCTCCCATGACTTACAGACACAGTGCTCTTAAAATCCTTGTAATTTTATAAGGGAAAAAGCTTGTAGGAATATTTTTTGTTATAACATTTGGTCTTAGTCTTTGGTTCCTGATTAAAATTCTAGAATCTCTGGAGTGATGAAGGTCTTTTATATACTAGTGAGAAGACTGGTGTCTGGCATCCCATAAATAACCTCAGAATGGGAGCTGGTCACCAGAAAGACCAAGGCATGGTTAGAGGGCTGGAAGTTGCAGCCCCAACCTCCAGGGAAGGGAGAGGGGTTCAAGGTAAATTTATTACCACTGGCCAGTGATTTAATCAATCCTACCTACTTAAAGCCTTCATAAAGCTTAACCAAAAAATTCAAAGAACTAAGTTGGTGAATAAAAGGTGCTAATTTGTTCATGTACCAAGGAAGAACAGGGAAGTTTTGCACACTGTCCTACAACAAGTACCTCATATACTTCTTTTTCTGGCTGCTCATCTATATCTTTTGCAATAGCTTTTATAATAAATCAGTAAATGTCAGTACAGTGGTACCTTGCTTTATGAACTTAATTCTTTCCATGATTCTGATCTCTAACTGAATTGGATGAGAGCTGACTCAAATTCAATGGCTATCTCTTCAGTTTGTTGGTCAATTACTTTGCTATTCAGAAAGTTTTTAATTTCATAAGATTCTATTTGTTGATTCCTGGTATTATTTATGTTGTTGGGGTTCTGCTCAGAAATCCTTGCCTATGCCTATGTCTTCAAGAGTTCTACCCATTTTCATCTTCCAGCAGATTAAGTGCTTCTGCACTGAAATTTAGATTTTTAATTAATTTTGATTTTAATTTAGTATATAGTGAGATATATGGATCTAGACTCAATATTCTGCATGTGGATATACAATTTTCCCAGCATCATTTGTTAAAGAGAATGTCTTTCCTCTAGTGTGTGCTTTTGACCCCTTCATCAAAGATAAAATAACCAAATGTACTAGGGGCTGTTTATGCTTTTATTTAAACTCTGTTTTATTGATCCATATGTCCATTTTATGCCAACATCACTCCATTTTTTTCTCTGTAGCTTTGTAATGTAACTTCAGATCTGGTTTGTGATGCCTCTTGTTTTGTTTTTGTTACTCAGGATTGCTTTTTGTATTCTGGGTCTTTTCTAGTTTCATATGAAGTTTAGAACTGTTTTCTCTGTGATTTTAGAGTTAATGATTTCAGTTTTTCCCCATTTAATATTTTGTTGGCAGTAGGTTTATCAATGGCTTTTATCAGATTTGTACAAGGTCCCTCCGTATGTATTTTCTTCAGGGTTCTTATAATATATGAGTGTTGCATTTTTTCTTAGGCTTTTTCTGCATCTATTGAGATGATCATGGGATTTTTGCTTTTGTTTCTATTTATATAATGTATTATGTTTATTGATGCATGCATGTTGAACTATACTTGCACCCCTGGGATGAAGCCTATTTGGTTATGGTGTATGATTATTTTGCTGACCAATTGCATTCTTTTTGAGAATTTTGATATCTATATTCATTAGAAAAATTGTCCTGTATTTCTCTCTTTTTTACTTTTCTGGTTTTGGAATGAGGGTTATGCTACTTTCCAGGAATGCTTTTGGGAGTGCTCTTTGCCTTTCAATTTCATTAAATATTTTGAGGAGTATTGACATTATATCTTCCATGCTGTTCTTGTAGAATTCAGCATTGAATACAGTAAGATTTGGGCTTTTTTGTTGCTAGTTTTTTTTTATTACTGATCCTATTTCACTGTATATTATTGTACATTTTTAAGTCTTCTTGGTTCAGTTCTGGTAATTTGTATGTATCTAAGAATCGCTCCATTTATTCTGAGTTCTCCAATTTATTGGTATACAGGTTTGTGAAATAATTGCTACTAATCTTCTGGATTTTGGCAATGTCCATTGCGACTTTACCTTTTTCAGCTCTAAGAGATTGGTTTTCAAAGTAAGAGGCAGGCTTGTGAAACTGAGCCTTTTGCCTGTGAGGTCGGAATTGAATGGTAGAACACCTGGTTCTTACAGAATTGGTTAGTGTGAGAAAATCTCTTGTGATAAAGACATCAGAAATATTGTATGATTAAGTTTTTTCTCTTAAGAATGCATGTTTGTTGAAGCTATGAAGCGATAGAGAACAAAGAGTCAAAATGGTGTGCATGTGTGCATGCGTATGTGTACTTGTGCAGTGTCAGAAATTTGGGTTTGACAGAAATTCTTTCCTCCTTTTACTTCAGCACTGGGCACAGCCATAAATGCCCAGTGGACTTACAAATGCTATGATTCTAATCCACCTGCAATCTTGGTTAGAGTGCACATGTCTGGGATCTAACTTGGACCTAGTACAGAACTGTGGATAATAGAGGAATTTTACTACTTTTACTTTTCTCTATCCAATTAGTTTTCTTCTTTGTATCTAGATGTATTGGTATTTTTTGTTTTGTTTTGTTTTCCCTGTTTATTTTGTCCTGTTTTGCTTTTCTTTTTATATGTTTCTTTGTTCTTTTTTTCTGTGCCTGTGGTTTTTTCTTTCATAACTTAGTTCTCTAATGTTTCTTTTGGTTTAGTTGTACTCATGCTCTTTCTCCCTTCTGTCAACTACCTTGCTTGAATTTATGATACATTCGTGTGAGTAATCATTTTCTCTTCTCCTTAAGGTTCACATCAGTACTCCTAGGATTTTTCTTCCAACCCTTCCCTCTTGTGTCCTCGAATTACCCAACAATTGGATGATCATCCTTTGCTGTTCACCTTCCTCCTACTATATTTCTTATTCATCTGTCCAACCTACACTCTATTATTCTTAATCCCCCTGATAAACAGGATAAAATCACTACACTAAGGGAAAACTCACTGCGTACCAGTTCCTGGTATATGTTGGATTCTGTTATATAACTGTAGATTTTGCTACTATGGTTAAAGATATCAGGTTAATAGTTACCACAGTTTGCCAGTAGGCAGGTTATGTTTGAGTCCAATGTTATTGCTAACTGTACTACTTTAACTGGGATGTCATAGCTGGTTTAATCAGGTTTTTCTCCTCTGTATGAAAACACTACAATTGTAATGGCTCATAAGCATGCATGTAGTCCAGAATTAAAGAAATGGGCACTGACTCAAATAGATAGAAACTTCACACTCTTAATATAGTGGGAGGGTAGTTTCTTGGGATAGACCTAGAAGCCAAGAACCACCTGCATCTAGAAGACATCTTGAGGAAAAGACATTTTCTAGGGAAACCTCAATACCAGGGATAAAGTTTATCTAACATAAGAGATTTACAAGAATCAAAGCAGAAAACAAAATAAAATTAAAAATAGAAAGCAAAAAATGATAAGAAGCAATATGCAACTCCAAATGCTCAGTCCACACAGGAAAGTTCAGAGCACAAAGAGATAGAGGAAGTCAGAAACCAACCACTCGAGCATTCAGAAATGATAGCAGTGGAAGTTAAAAAACAAATGGAAGAGGCTGTAGAAAAGATAAATTCTAAGGGACAAAGAGAAATGATGATCAAAATGAATGACATTAGACACATAAAAAATAGAGGAGCTCAATAGCATGATAGAAACTAAGGATGCCAACATAAAAGAGAAATGTAATCCATGAAACAGATCCAAGCAGAAGTCCAGAAGATTAAAAACTATTGAAAATATACACAACAGATTGAAAGAAAGTGAGGCTAGGTTGCTCTGCACTGCCTGGGCCGTGGCGGGGCGGCCCCCCTTGCCGCAGTGAGGTGCGGGTGGGCCTGGAGCTCTGGGCACCCGAGGCACTCGGCACGGTGTGTGGGCAGCAGCTCAGCTGGGTCCGTGAACCCTGAGGGCGCCAGCGGGCTGGACCCTCCCGCCTCCCAACCCTGCGCAGCTTGCCGGCGGATGCAGCTGGAAATTGGCTTTTTGTTGGCTGAAGCGTGGGGTGTACTCGGAGCCCACGCTCCTCGGGCAGGTTGCGCTAATCCGGGCTGAGGACCAGGGTCCTGCTCTGGTCCCCATCCCTGCCACTGGCACCGTCCTCAGCCTGCAGCCTGCGGCTGTGGCGGCGTGCAGAGCACAGAGGAGCGAGGCACCTCACTCCCTTCGCCAAGCCCGGAGAACGCAGGCACTGTGGCGGCAGCGGTTGGCGGCCCCTGCGAGAGCACTGAGGAGACAGAGAAGC
>PVLD010034009.1:0-13085 GCA_004027595.1 Dinomys branickii | reverse complement strand
AAAAAAAAAAAAAAAAAGGATCACTAAGCAAGTTGAGCAACTAGTCCAAATGTAGCATACACAGAACAGGAAAAAAATGTCCCATTAAAGAAGCACTATAACTTTCCCATGTAATAAACTTAAATTTATCATCATTTTAACAAAATTATGAGACAAAGCAATTAATTATAAGCAATGGACAAAGACATAAATTTTTTTGTTGTTTGTCCTTTTGAGACAGGGTCTTGCTATGCAGTTCAGGCTGGCCTTGAGCTCACTTTGTAGCCCATGCTGATCTTGACCTCTCAATGGTCTTCCTGCCTCAGCCTCTTGAGTGCTGGGATTACAGGCATGCACCACCGTGCCCAGCTACCTTCAGGTTTTAGACTAACACCTTTCTCCCCATGCCTGCCTCTTGGGGGCTGTACTTCCTCCCCGCCAGAGTATGCAGGATCTACCAGGAAAGCCCTCATCTTGCCACTGTTTCTCACAGACTTCCTGCTTCTGGAGTGTGTAGTTTCTCTTGTGTTGGAGGCCAGGCCTCCGTGTGTTATCAGGCACCTCCATTGGTGACACCTCCCCCACATCTGGGTTGCGTCTTTTCTGACCTCTACTGCACCACTGCAAATTCTCTTCTCCACATCTTCCTCCAGCCGTAGGCTTTCCTGTTGTGTACACACCAGAGTGTGAAAGTTCAGTCTTACGTGTATTTTTTCACTCTCCACCATCTCTCCCTGTGTGCTCTTACTACTGTGCTGAAAATACCGCGTGTCTGCTGGTATATCTAACCCAGTCTCTCCCTCGAAGACCAGGGCCCCTCTGTGCTTATCTGTGACCTCAAATCTGTTGCCTGAAGTGCAGCTCTCCTCCCTTGCCAACTCTGCCCTGTGCTAACCTTCTCTAGGCCAATAAATGGCATTTGCTCCTGGAACAAACCTGAGAGCTCTGCTGATCTCCTCTGTCTCTTTCCACAGCCTTTCCAAATCCAGGTCTTGTATCTTGTGTTTCTAGCTTGTTCGTTTCTTTCTACTCATCACATGCAAGCTGTCCTTTGTGATGACCAAAGCCTTTTCACTTGTTATCTGCGTGTCTGCCAGGCCCATTCCTGCCCGTTCATTCACAGTTGCCACACTTGGTGCAACTGCCATCTTAAAGTCCAAATGTAGTCACCAGCCTCCTGCTTAGAGCTTCCCAGTAGATTTTCACTGCCTTGGATAAACTTGAGCTTGTCTCCTGCTCTTGCCCGGCACTTCCGTGTTGCCTTGCTCTGTGCTTGCTGTCCCCAGAAGCCAGCCACCCCAGACCTGCTGTTCCCGAGCACCCGCTCCTCCTGGGCTCAGTGCCCTGCAGGACACGTGTGTCTGCTTCATGGCTGTTACCTCCTGAACTGCAGTGGTTGCTCAGACTCTCCTGCCTGTCACTGATTCTGCCAGGAGGGAATTGTTGCCCTTTGACCCCACTGGAGCGGAGGCCCGGCCTTGCTTGTCCCACCTGGGCACCTTCTGTTCACCCCACACCTCTGGGTCATCGGCTGTCTTGGCAATTCTGCCTCTTAAGTGTTTCAAAAAGGCCCCATTTTTCTGGCTCTGCTGTTACTCGTTTCAGACCATCATGCCTGGCAATATTCTTAAACTTTACTCTGCAAAATACTTAAAGGACTTGGAGATCTTTGAGTTTTGTCGTTAAGGTGGCTAGACAAGACCACAGCAGCATGTAGCCTAGGGTCAGTTTTTCCCTCCTCCTGAGATGTACGATTCTCAGTCTCTGCCCCCCGGCCCCCGTTCCTGGGCTATGAGGTTTGCCAGGCTGTCTGGGGGGAACCGACGCTGCTGCTGGCGTGGTGCCTCTTCCCTCAAGCCCTTTGGCTGCTCTTACCTGCCTGCATCAGTGCTTCTGAGTACTAGAGGGAGACTCGGAGATCTCCTCTGAGTCTCCTTTGGCTCTGCCCCAGCTCTTCAACTTGTCCTGGTTCCTCCGCTGTGGCTTGGAAACTGTCGAAGGAAGCAAGGCCCACCATCGGGCTCACCTTGTCCGCTCCTCCAGGCTTCTGGGCCTTGTGCCTGAGGTCTGCGTTCCGGAAGCCACTGTTTCACAGAGTGCTATGGAAGTTGGTGCAAACCGATGCCAGTTGTTTTTCACGCAAGAAGGTAAATCTGGTCCTTATTGCTCCATCTTGGTTGGAATTGGAAACTCCCTCAGAGGGATAGAGGGTCATCCCACAGATGACCAGAATGCAAGACATGATGTGATAGAAGTTAGCTGGCCCTTGAGTTTTGTCATTGAGCTTTTATGATTGAGTTAAATTTCACAGTTCCAGGGCTTTTAGTACATTCAGTGCAGGTAGCCACCACCACTCTAATTCCTGAACATTCCCATCACTCTCTGGTAAGAAATGTGCGCCCAGTATGCAGCATCATTGATGTTCTATGACGCACCTCTGCCACAGGATAAAGTCTGAGTGTGGCTCTCAAGGCCTCACAGTAGCTCCTCTCGTAATTTGTCTGGATCACACCCATTGGTTCACTTTCACTTGAGGGGCTGCCTCAGCGGAAGCCTTTCCTGGTATCTCACCCACATTTGCTCGACTAGCACCGGACACTGCAGCTTTGCCTAATACTGGTTACCCTTGGCTTAATACAGGTTACCAGTGGGGAACGGCTTCCAGGATGCCCGACAGATAACCCAAATCCAGAGATGCCCAGCCCTGTACAGAAGATGGCCTGGTCTTTGCACATAACTTACACACATCTGCTGGACTATAACTCATCTGTAGAGTACTCCCACCTAACATGGCATCGGTCCTGCATAGACAGCTGTCGTCCTCTACTGTGTAGGGAATAAGGACAGGGAAACAAGTCTGTATGTGTTAAGTATGGAAGTAACTATTTTTCCCCTGAATATTTTTGGTCAGTGTTTGGTTGAATCTGCGGATGTGGGACCTGAAGACATGGGGGACTAGAGCGGATCCCCGCAGTCCGCAGGGGTTATGCTCCTAGAACTCCTGCAATTGTAAAAAACCACAAATTTCAGATGTGGTCAGAAAAATGCCTATAAATGCCTATTTTTATAGTTTAAACCCTAAATATGTGATGTCTCCCACAGTTCTATAATTTAATTTAATAAAATACTGTATACAGTACTGTAGTAATTTAAATTAATAAAAATACTGTATAGTAGTTCAACCTTCTCCTGGAGTGTCTTACAGTTTTGGCACTGAGGTTCATTGCCAGAGGCCTTACAAGGTGCAGGGCCTTTGGGCAGCATCTTAGGGCTCTCAGGGGTTTAAGAAGAACAAAACTGAGAACCAAGATAGCCACTTCCAATCAGCAACCTGTTAGGATGCGGCATGCTGGTGCAGGGCAGGAGCCAATCAGCAGCAAGGAGAGCTGAGGCATGCTCTCAGACTGGCTACTTGCAAACCTCCTGTCAAAATGAAAAAGGGGGGAGGATACAGTATTTGCTGTTCCTGCAAAACTGCAGGGGTTTCTGAAAAAATAGGTTCTAAGGAAAAATCCTTGAATGACCGAGACCACGGACTCTGAACCTTGACTTCAGGGGATGTATTGTAAATCCCACGCTAAGCCTGCCTGTCTGAGCCGGTCTAACCGCTAGGGTGGTTTCCATCTCTTCTGCTACACTGGGACCTGGGCACTCACCATTCATGGTCATGTCCTGGTGCCTGGCATGTGGCAGGGGCTCGGAGATTTGCGGACCTTGGTACCAGGGATCCAGGTTCCCAGACCCTGTGACTGCACTGTGCCTCCATCCCTATCCCCACGGAGAGTCATGGGGCGGAGCACAGCTGAGCTTACTTCCGGGAGAGGTCAGCTTCCCTCCTCCTGCCAGCACCGCTCAGCTCAGATGTGACCTGCTTTTTGGGGAAGGTCCCACTCCTCGGGGTGGAAATGAGGACTGGTTTCCTTTGTTTAGTAATTGCTACCAGTTCTACTTTGTTGAACTGTCTTCCTGGCTGGGTGTCAGGTGACGCTTAACAACATCTCAGTGGATTTCATAGACTTCGGGTTATTTTTGGTTGCAATGAATGTTGGGAGTGTAAGCCTGCATCCCGTTCAGAGCACACATGCATGTTTCGCACCCCACACACCTCCTGTCCTTGGGCATGGGGCCCACTTGAGGTCTTGCTTTAGCCTTTTCCCAGGAGGACAGCTGCAGGGAAAAGGGATTCTTCTCACGGGACAGCTTACAAGCAGTTATGGGAAGGTCTTGGCCTTGTTCTGGGTATCAGGCTCTGAACAGTGCCTGTGGTCTCCATTCACATGAAGGTCTCTGTGGACACTTGTTTCAGGATCCCGTCCCTCCTGTGACAGTTCATCTTGATGGCCAGTTTCATTGGCTTGAAAGACACCTAGGAAGTTAGTAAAACACACTTCTGGGTTTGCTGGCGTGTATTTGTGAGGTTTCCAGAGCCAATTAGTGTCGCGGGCAGTGAGGAGAGAAGACCCATCCATAGGGAGGGGCCGCAGAGGGAACGCAAGTGCCAGGCTGGGGAAGCCGCCAGCTCGGGCGCTCTTGCTGTCTCTTGGCCTCGTCCTGGGGTGGGGCAGCTCCTCTACCACCTCCTCTCACCATGATGTTCTGCCCCGCCACAGTCCAAAAAGCAATCGAACCAGCAAGCCACGGACTGGAGCCTCTAAAACCATGAGCCCAAACAAGCGTTTTCCCCTTTAAGTTGCTTTTCTCAGGAATGTTGTCACAGTCATGGGAAGCTGACACACTCCCCAAGAATGGTCAGTTTCTCTTCCCATGCCTTTTCTGAGCCTTCCTATTGTTTGGCTGAAGAGCCATCCACGGTCTCTGCTCCTCCACTAATAACTGCTAGGGTGGTTTCCATCTCTTTGAGAACCAGGCTGCGGGGTGGACGTTTTCCAGGCACAGCCCCACTCTTCAGGCCTCCACAGGGATCCCACCTTGAGAAATCTGAACCAGGAGCCTGTTTCTGTCTAAGTGCAGCCAAGTCCCCCTGCCAACGATCCTCTCTCACCACGCATGGCTCTGTCGGCACCAGGATGGGGCCACAGTTTGTGCAGTTCGTGAGCCGTGCCTCTGCAGCCGGAGACTGCCCCTTCGTGAGGGTCCTCATCTGTGTTTGTTCACTTTCTTCGGCTACAGGAAGGGGAGCCATTCTTCTCTCCTACCACGGACAGAGACAGCTTTTCTCTCAGATTCCCCCGTGCTGACTCCTGCTCAGGCCTCTTGCCCTCCTGGTGGTGGATGTTTATGAAGCTGGCATTGCTCAGGGAGCCCAGCGCTAACTTCAGAATATGCTGCTCTCCGTGACTTGGGGGACCTGAGCCACATGAACTTGAGTGATTGGGACAGTTACGTGGCAAACTGTTCCTCCTCTCCAGCTGCTGGGCGCACCTGCCGAGGGTCTGGTTTATCCCCAAGTCTTGCCTCCCACCTGGAATGGACAAAGGCCCGTCTGTGGAAGCGAATTCTGTGGGGGAGAAGAGGACAAAGGGGCCCGGCTTTACAGGTGCCCAGGAAGATGTGTCCCCTTCTGAGGCGGCCTCTTCTTTTTCCCCTGTTCAAGGAGATTGGGAGTGACGGACTCTTCTCTGAGCACGCAGCGGAGCAGTCCAGAGGTCCGGCCTTCCTTTGGTGCCTGAGGAGTGTGAGGGCGTTTCCATGGCAATGGCAGGCTCCACCTTGCCCCTCCGGGTTGCAGTCCTGCTCCATAGGCGAGAGCTGCCCGAGTTCAGCTTATTTCTCTGAGCTCAGGCTGCAGTGGCTGCCGGGCTGCCTGCGTGCTTGCACCCGCACCCTGTAAACACAGAGCATCAGGAGCACTGTGGGGACACTGACCCGGAGATGGAGACAGCACAGGGCAGTTCTAAAGAAGCCCCTCCATCCTTCCGGGAAGGCTAAGTGGATACACCGCTCAGTGTCCCTGGGTGGAGACCTGGGCGTGCACCTCGAGCGACACAACTGCACGTATTCCAGTCCTGCCTTGTAGTTAGAACAGAAGGAGAGTTGGGTAAGGAGAGACAGGGAAGGCATCTTCGCACACATCTCGAAAAAGAATCAGAATGAAAACAGCACAAACACAGGGCCACTGACTCTTGTGTCAAGTGTAAGATCATCCTGACCCGGACATTCTGTTAGTGCGTCTGTGTTGCCGTCACAGAATACCTTGCACTGGGTGCCCGAAACACTGCTGAGATTTACTGTCCCACAGTTGTAGAGGCCTGGACTCGAGGGGTTGGGAGGGCCAACTCCCTACTGAAGCCTCTTTCCTCAGATTGTGGATAAAGCCAGTGTTAGAATGGCAGCGAGCAAGGACTAGGGTGCTCCAGGAAGAGAGTGATGTCAGGGTTGCAGCAGACCATGGATGGCTCTGTGTGGTGATGTGAGATTCTTGGCCAGAGCTGGAAGGTAGACGGGGGGAGTGTCTGGAAGCAGCAGGGGGCCTGGGAGGACACTGTCCCTCCCTTGGGTTGGGATGCGAGGTGCAGCGGGGATCCCTTCCGTGGCTGCTCATGGCGGCGTGATGGTTGGGGGCCAAAGGAGAGATGGCAACCAGGTGAGCCAGGGCTCCCTCTGGCTGTGAAATATGACTCAGGCTGCTAGCACTGACACATTTATATGTCTTAATCAAACATAGATGAGGCTAGCACTTCTGAATACTGAGCTGCTCAGCCTGCGTGAGACTGGGTGAAGATTCATCAGGAGTTCTCGTTCCTGGAAATGGAACAATAGGCACAAACAGTTTAACGCGCCTTTGGGAAACGCAAGAGGCCCCCGGGACTGAGGCAGAGCCCCTCTTTATCACTCGGGGGATTCCATCTCCAGGTTAGTCCTGATGTCCTGGTGCCTGTGGCCAGAGCACGGGACAGAAAGAGTTGGCTTAGAAGACATTCATTTGCCAGGAGACAAGGAGCAAAGCGGGAGTGTGGAGTGGCTGTGGCGCATCCGTAGGAACAAAACCCCTGACGTGTGGCTCCCTTTGGCCGTTAGAAGATCTGTGTTAACAGCACTGAGTCCGCCAGGGTGTCAGGGGATCTCCAGGTCCCTAATGGATTTGACACGGGGTCAAAGCCATTTTATAGTAACCCTAACATGTTATTTTCCTACTTAACTCTGATTCTTTCACAAGCATACAGTGCTATTTCCTGGAAGCCCCTTGAAGTGTGATGCCACAGCAGGTTAAATGCAGAGGCAGCTGTGAACATCCAGCTGTCTTCTTATAAGCCTCAGAGTACAGAGATCTGCAAAAAATGTAAAGCAGTATTAGTCTTCTTTCTACCTGTTACTCTGTTTCACACAATAGTTATTTTTCATAAAATATGTTAATTGCGTTACCATTAATAAGCTTAGGCTGCCAATGTTTAAATCAATGAGCAAATATTTAAAAATGTCTTCAGTTTTAATTTCTCTTGCTCTAAATATTGATACATGTAATTTCTATCAACAAGAGCTTTTTTCGTCTTAAATAATTTTTCAGAGCAGTGCAGAATCCTGAGGCCAGCATGAGAACTGTTGGTCTAGTAGAGCAGAAGCCGAAGCTCTGGGTGTAGTGTGCTTGGGTTCAAGTCCTGGCTCTGTGTTTGTAGACAAGTCACTTGCCCTCTCTGAGACTTAATTTCCTTATCTGTAAGCTAGGGTACCTCACCTTACTGTGAGCAACATGGAAATAACGTATTACTAGTGTTGGGTTCAAAGCAATCATTGTATAAACGTTAATTTCTTTCTATTTTTTTGTGGCTGGGTCTCACTATGCAGTTCAGGCTGGCCTTGAACTTGCTTATGTAGCCCAGGCTGGACTTGAACTCTCAGCAATCCTCCTGCCTCAGCCTCCTGAGTGCTGGGATTATAGGCGTGCATCACCATGCCCGGCAATAAACGTAAATTTCATCAAGTAATTGATCGGCAGAATCCTGTGACATGCTGTGACAGGTATCCCATGGCTGATGCCCCAGCTCCTGCTTTGAAGGGGTTGCCACTCGGCAGGACGGAGATTCCCACGTTCACAGTACCTCGGGGCTCAGTTCCAAGCTCCAGCCTTGATTAATGATCTGACCTTGAGCCAGTCACTTCCTATTGGGAAAAGTAGGGGGGAAATGTACCTATGATAACCCACTGACTAGACAGAAAACCCCCACAGGCTTCTTGGGAGCATTTCTATCTCTTGCCTCTGTTTAACCCCTGAGTTTGTCTCTCCCGTTGAAAATTGTGTGAAGTCCTTTGCTATCCTTTGCCACAATCTACCTTTTTACCTGCGATAACATAACGGTGCCAGTAGAGGGCGCCTCCTGACTTTTTCGTGACTTAATCTCTGTTCACGCTCCTCTGGAAATGGTCTCCCAGCCGAGATAAATGTAGACTCAGGGTTGCTGTCTCCAGGCGTGGCGAGTGTTGCCAAAAAATCCTAACGCTTCTTTTTCTTAACCGTTCAAGACACAATGATTGAGACCTCTTTAAATAAGGCGGTGGGGAGGGGTCGGTGGAAGGGAGGTGCTGTACTGCTGCTGCCTTAACCACTTGGCATGCATGGAGCCAATCTTCCTTCCTTCCTCTCTCCTGCCCCCACCCTTTCTTTTTTGACACAAGGTCTCGTATGCGGTTCAGGCTGGCCTTGAGCTCACTTTGTAGCCAAGGCTGGTCTCGAACTCTCAGCGATCCTCCTGCCTTAGCCTCACGAGTGCTGGGATCACAGGCGTGCGCCACCACGCCCGGCTGAGCATTTCTTTCTTGCCACGCCCTGCTAAGTGTGTTTCTGCCCCGGAACTCACGGCATCTCAGAGCCACACTGTGGAGCGTGGGCACTCACTGTAGCAGCTGGAAAATGGGCTCTCGTTGGTTGCAAAGTCTGTGACTTCCAGCGAGGGGCCGGGTCCCAGAGGCCTGTCCTCATTGACTGTCGGCTGTCAGGGCCAGGTCTTCCTGCACTAGGACATTGCTCTCAGTCTTCTGCACTCAGAACCCCTCTCTGTAACAAGTGCTCTGTGTTTAGCAAAATTGTACAGGAACCCGGGGGTTTGCATAGGGCACCTGCCTGATTGGGAGATAGATCCCAGCCACTGACACCCCGGGGCCGCTAACTAAGCTGTAGCCTATTAAACTTTTCTGCGTCTCACTTCCTTTTTTCCTGTAAGCCCTGTCCCATCATCTTGTTGACCAGAGTTCTTAGAATCTGCTCTGGTTCTGGAAATTGCTGGGTTTGAGAATCGCTTTTTGTTTTGCTTTGTTGAGCAACCGAACTGCTTGACACACTTGGCCGGAGGAATTTTCCCTCCTCACATTTCCAACATCCCCTTCTCTCGGTGGAAGCGAAACTCACAGGGATTACCTGCGAATGCCCGCACTCCTGCTGACGGAGATAAAGCAAAACTGGGAAGGAAAACGCATTCCAATAAGCGAGCCTCAGGCTTTCCCGCGCATCCCCCGAGGTGAGGGGGCACCGGTGTTAATTTCCAAAGTGTCCACCAGGGGCGCCATAGTCCTCCGCAGCAGCACACTGCTCGCCGGGGCCTCTGGCCACTAGACGCTGTCTCCCCTTCTGTCGCCTTAGATAACTCTTGAGGTCCCTGGAGCCGAGAGGGGCCGAGAGGGGGCGAAGAGAGGAAGTCGCAGGTCACACGTACCCATTATGAGTGGAGTCATGTGCTTTAACGTTTTAGTTTTGTTTTTAAATCATGTGGTAAAACATGATTATGAAGCAACATCTTCGTTTTATTGAAATCGTTAGGTTACTGGTATGCACGCCAGGGGTGACTACTCATTTATCATTTCCCTTTATTTTATTTTATTGTTTTGTCTTTTTGAGACAGGGTCTCACTATGCAGTCCAGGCTGGCCTTGAGCTCACTTCGTAGCCCAGGCTGGTCTCGGACTCGCAACAATCCTCCTGCCTCAGCCTCCTGAGTGCTGGGATCACAGGTGTTTGACACCACGCCCGACCTTTTCCTTTAAGTTCACTCCATTTTTCTTTAACCTAAATGCATGCATTCACATAGAAAGCTTAATGTCTACATGGAAAATCTGTGTCACTTGGCATAACTACAGGATAACCTAAAAAAGAGTGTTAGTTTCTCTGGATACCAGGGCTATTTCCCAGCAAAGGTCTGGCACTGTCTCAGAGAGTTTGATAACCGTTACAGTCACATTAGCGCTGAGTGGAGCGTGTCCCGAAAAAGGGCTAACAAAGGAGTGAACAAGCAGTACATTTTCAATGTGGGTCGACATTACTTAGAGCTTAAAAATCCTTGAAATAATTTCTTATGGGGTGCAGACAACTATTGCCTGTGGTGAAGACATGGGCACACAGCTTGCTGGACCTGAAGCCCAGCTGCCGTCCGCTCACTCCCCTCTCTGAGGCTCCGGCCCCACCTGCAGATGACGAGGTTGGCATAGATGCTCGCCGCCCTCGGTCTGATCGCCTCGGACTCCTTGAGGCCCTGACCCTCCCTGGAGTGGAAGCAAGGGCTTAGGTGACCTCCATTCTCTTCTGTGCTCAGGGCCTTTGGCCAGGGCGTGGGAAAGCTGCAGAGCCTCAAACCGCCGGTGACGCCCCCTCTCCTGAGAGGGTTTAGCTTCTCTGAATGCCACAGGAAAGAGCCAGAAGCTTAGAGCCTAGAGTTCAAGAGACTGTGACTTAAGTCCTTGCTCAGCTTCCTGCTTAGTTTGGGGACTTTGGGGAAGTTGTGGAACAACTGGCTCTGATTTTCCTCAGTGTGAAATAGGAACAATGACGGTATTTATTCTTATTCTTATTTATTCTTATTGTGAGAATTAAACTACAGGATGCATGCTGCGTGCCTGTCACAGTGCCCATAATCCCTAAGGTTTTGTTTTTGAAAATGAAACTGGGATGTGCCAGAAGGGAGGCATTGGGGAAATTATTTGTGAGCTCTGCTTCTAATATTTTTAATTAATTAGCTAAGTAATCTTTGTGAAACAGAGTCTTGCCATGCAGTTCAGCTGGTCTTGAGCTCACTTTGTAGCCCACGCTGGTCTCAAACTTGGAAGGATCCTCCTGCCTCTGCCTCCTGAGTGCTGGGATTACAGGCGTGTGCCACCATGCCCAGCTGCTTCTAATATTTTTCAGTGGCTGAAGTGAGTCTTCTAGGTTGGCACCTGAGAAGGGGAGCCTTGTCTGAGGACCAATCTGTGGACACAGGAGGCTGTCCCACTTCCACATGGCCTTGGTGGCACTGGGAGATGAATGTGTCTGGGTGGGCTTGGGGCTTTAACAGGGTTTAAATGTTTTGTTTTTAAGTACATGCTGAGCAACTTGTGGCTTTGCAGCCCACAGCTTCCTGAGTCTCTGCTCGGCTCCTTCATGCTGGTGCCTATAAGTGTGTGTGTGTGTGTGTGTGTGTGTGTGTGTGGCAGGGACAGGAGTGAGTCGGGGAGGACAGAAGAGAGGCCTCTTCTAGGCCGTAGAGTGCTTCCCGACAACACACACAGGAGGGAAGCCAGCTGCCCCCGGAGGCTGTGCCAGTCGGGGAATTCTCTCTCCAGTGTCAGGCCTGCTACTCCGTGTGCCCTTAGTTTCCTTGTTGCAATGTGACCTGCATCCCAGTCCAGGAGGGTAGGGCTGAGAGGGAAAAGGGGCTGGGATCTTGCTTCTGCGGCTCAAGTTCCTCTCTGAAGGCGGCCTAGGCATCCAGCACGTGTCTGTGCCTTCCTTCTGGCCACCCGCCACGGGTCTCTGGTGTCTGGACTGACTTCTCCTCCACCTCGACTTGGCTCCCTTGACAGCTCGTGTCCCTCCTCCGGTATCACTCGATGTGGGTGGCTGCTCACGAATTCCTCCAGTACCGGCGGAGACCCTGGGGTCTAAGAAGAAATTCGCTCAAATTCCGAGTGTCCCACGCGTGAGACCCTCTGTACACAGTGCAGAGAAGAGTGCTTAGCTTGTAGAAATCTCCTTTCTCCCCTCATGCTTTCTTTTTTGCTTAGAAAAACTTTCTTTTTACTAGTATATGTTTGCCATACACGTCCACAGGAATGTCCACAGCGCAGGGTGCTGGTACCCAGGTCTCTCGCACCTGGATCCTTTTCTTCCCCTCCAGTCTTTGTGTGTAGCAAGCTCTCGGGAGACATTCGTTCCACTGTTGCAATTTCTTTTCATGCAAGTGGGTTTCTTTCCTCCTCTTGGTCTTTCTTGGCTGTCTTTCCCGGTCTTCATTTCCTCCTTTCTAATCCTGTGGACTAAATGCCTTCGGGGCGGGGAATCGTCCATGAACCAGAGGAACAAGAGTCCTGCCCTCAGGACTTTTACTCCAACGGACAGCAGGGGAAGCACATAAGATTATTTCTGAGAGTTTTAGGTGATCTGAAGGAAATAAACAGAAGCGGCAGGAGCTGGCTCTGGGGAAGGTGCCCGGGGGTGGTGAGAGGACCGAGGGGGGTGGGGAAGGCAGCTGCGGGAGGGCGGAGCTGCCCGCGGCGGGAAGGGGTCCCTGTGGGCGGTGGCCCACAGCAGGGCGCAGGAAGCACAGGCTGAATCTGGAAGGACTTGGTAGCTCTAAGGGTAAGGGAGGGAGCCACGGGAGCAGTTTAGGGGGGAGAGGGTCACGGTCTGATTTAGCTTAAAAAGTTTATGGAGATTAAAAGTTATTTTTATCAGAAATCTCCAATTGAGGAAGAGTGTGTAATCAAAGGGAGACAGCAACCCTAGTGGTTTGTACTCTTCAAAAATGTCAGAGTCCTGAAAGACAGGAAGGCCAAAGAGCGGCTCCCAAAGAGACGCGCCCTTCGACGCGGCGCGCAGCTGTGGGCGGGGTCCTGGGCTGCGGATGCAGTTGGCACGAAGGACGCAGCTGGGGCAACTGAGGAAATTCTGAAAGACTGTCAAGTTTTAGAGAAGAGGATCGAATCGTTGTGTAATTTCCTGGGTTTGATAACGTAGCTGTGATTGTGTAAGAGAATGCCCTCGTTTAAGGAAATAAATGTGGGAAGGTGTTGGGGTAAAAGGACCTAATGCCCATTACATACTCTCAAAATATGCAGGAAAAAATGGTGTGTACATGGGGCGAGTAATAAAGCAAATGTCTAGGACATTAAAAGCGTGCAGATCTGCATGAAAAATAAACTTGATTTTTTTTTGCACTGTTCTTGAGATTTTTTCATAGTGTCTTA
>PVLD010034008.1:0-13085 GCA_004027595.1 Dinomys branickii | reverse complement strand
GCCATGTCAGATCTGCGATCCCCTCCTCCAGAGGAGGTTCTGCTTAGACTTTCCGAGGGTTTCACTTCCTATCTCAGATCCCTCCCGAGTTCAGGATATCCACCTCCCTCCTCTCTGTCCTTCACATGTTGCTATATTGCCATGTCTGAGTGGCATTCCTCTGGGAGGTTCTCTCTCCGCTGCCCACCCGGTCACCATGTATTTCTTGTTATGTCTTGCTAGAATGTTCTTCAAAACATTTTGGAGTGCTGGTTTGGTCATCTTAAATTTTCTTAGATGTCCTTTGTTATGCAAGTATCTTATTTTTCCCCTAGTTTTGAAAGACAGTTTTGCAGGATATATCAATCTGAGTTGAAGGTTGTTTTCCTTTATACCTTGAAATACTTCATTCTAAGTTCTCTTGACTTGAGGGTTTTTGCAGGAGAAGTCAGCTGTGATTCTGATGGGCTTTCCTTTATGTGAGATCTGTTTCTTTTCTCTAACAGCTTTTAAGATTCTATGCTTGTGCTGAATTGCTGGAATTTTGACAATGATATGCCTGGCGGTAGATTTTTTTATTGTGGCTAATTGGAGTTTCATATGCCTCACTTATCTGTATGTCAAATTCTTTTTCTTTTCTACCAGGGAAGTTTTTAAAAATTATTTTATTTTATTTTATTTATTTTTTTGTTTTTTGGTACTGGATATTGAACTTAGGACCTTGCACTTGCCAGGTAGGCACTTGTGCTGCTGAGCCATATTCCCAGCCCCTAGGGAAGTTTTATTGCCATCACATCTGTGAACTGTTTTTTTATATCATTTGTGCTATTTTCTGCTTTTTCATTGATGCTAATCAATCTTATGTTGCTCTTCTTTTCTTTATCTAGCTACTGCTATATTGGTTTCTTGTGATTCCTTGCTACTTTTAAGAAATATTTCTTTTTATGATCACTAACCACAAGCCTGTCTTCTATATCTCAGATCTTGTTCTCTCATTGGCTTAATCTGATGTTGATACTTTTAGTGCAATTTTTATTCTCCTGGATATCTGCTTAAATCTACCTATGGATTCCATTTCTTTCCTATGATGAGCATTAGTTCCTTGCACAATATTCATAAGCTCCTCTATTTTTTCTGTATCTGTTATATATTCACTAAGCATGATTTTCATTATGAGGACACCATCTCTGAAGTTATATAGGAAATTATTTCTGATTTGATTTTTTTCTAGCCTCATTCAATTGCTTTGCTATTACCACTTCAGAGGGACTAGGTGGGTGGCTTTCAGATTGTCCCACCTCATTACCCCCTTAGTTTGCCTTTGGTGAACTGGGTGTTTGGGGTTACATCTTGTTTAAGTGTCTTCTCATTTTCTTTTCTTTTTTTTTAGTTTATTTCCTAGGGTGATGCTTATAAATTGCCTATGGTGGGTTGCTTTATTGTTAGTTTTTAGAACCCTTATGAAATGACTACTTGTCTGAGGTGTCTGGCAGGTATGTTTTATTTCTGGGTTTTGAGCCTGTTACAAAATTATATATCTTAAATTTATTGGGGATGAGAAATTGCGCCCTTTTGACCCAGCCCCTGTTTCTTTGGCACTGTGCTACAGTATTTTCTGTGACTGTTAATCAGTCTCAGTCTTCGAATATCAGGAATAACAAAATAGCATCAATCACATCCTAGAAAATGACAAACCTAGTCATTAATTTGCCACCTTTAACCACATGAACTAGATTTGTGATTATGTAACAAAATCTAAAACAAACCAGAAAATTATATGCAGTTCACAAGTCCTTAGTATGTTAATTTTGCCCTTAGGGGTTAAAACTTAAAATGGGCTAGGGAGAAAATAGAGAAATAGAAGAAGAGGAAGAGACTAGAGGTAAGGCTGGAGAACAAAGGGGATCATACTAACTTTGGATAACCGGTGCAGAAGACTAGAGGAAGAGAAAGAAGGAAGATAAAAAGAAGAACACAAGAGAACCACAACCACAAAGAGGCTAGAAACCACTTCCAAACAAGATCAAACAATAAAAGGAAAAAAAAAAAAAAACCCAGAACACAAAAGTAATACCACTACAACAAAAAACAAACAAGAGAGAGAGAGAGCAATAAAGAAAAGGAAAAAGCTCACTTCCAGGTGTGTGTATGCTGTTAGTGCTAGACAATATGTGGAGACAGAATCCTGATCTGTATTGATTTATCCCAGCTAGCCACCAGTAGCTCTTTGGTGGGGTAGTGGATAATCTCAGTGAGCCTGCACTTTTTGGTTGATATCACACTCATTTAGCCTGTGGTCATCACCACACCTTCCATGGACCTGATCTCAGCTGGGAGACCCTAGATAGAGCCAGCAGCTGCTCTGAGTTCTGAGGTCAGTCAGCCCCTCTCCAAATGGCTCCCAGCCAAGCACTCTGTGTTGTGAGACAAATGAGCCTTCAGCACTCATGGCCAGCTACTGCAGTCTCTCACATCTGCTTCTCCTGCTGCTCTCTCTACGGAGGTGAATGGGGTCACCAGAAGTCACCATGTGTTCACAGGTTTGAATTGCTCCTTGCATGCAGTGAATCCTATCTCAGGGAGAATGTGCCATCAGCTACCTCCTTCTTCTTCTTTGAAATTTCTGTCTTCACTCTCTCTGTGGACTTCAATTTGTGCTGCAGATCCTTCCTGGGTCCAGAGGACCCAATTCCCTCCTTTTTGTCTTCTTCATGTTGCTGTATTCCAGCATCTGAATGATTACTCTTAGAGAGGCTCTTTCTCTGCTACTTACCACTCTGCCATCTTGGTGTTCCCTTTCACAGCACAATTTGTAATAGCTGAATCTTGGACACAGTCCAAATGCCCATCAACTAAGAAATGGATAAAAAGTATTTGGTATTTTTTAATACTATTAGTACTACTCAGCTATAAAGAAGGATCAACTTGAGTTTTTATAGGTAAATGGATGCAACTTGAGACCATACTCATAAGTGAAATAAATCAGACTCACATATGTAAACATCATATTGTCTTCCTAGTGTAAGAACCTGAAAGTAAATGAGATCCAAAATGTACAACAGATATTATGAAATGGGAAAAAACTGTTCAAAAGTAAAGAGAAACTGGGATGGGAGAAAGGAGAAAAGAAGGACAGGAAAAGGAAAAAGAATACATATACACACACACACACACACACACACACACACACATATACACACACACACACACAAACACACACACATGAAAGTTAAGACATGACAGTTATGCTACTAATTTCTATTAGTTCGTTGAAAAGAAAGATTTATGCCTATATTGTTTGCTCAATCTGACAACCTACTTTGAAGAGAACAATACACAATGTATTGACAATTTTTACTCTCCTACTGTCTTGTTTTGAAATTTTGTATCATTGTTTTTTCTCTTTAAAATAAAATTTAAAAAAGAAGGTTAGTGTCTTCTAGGCAAGCGAGAGGATATTGTAGAGGGTTAATGATAATCTTTTTATTGCAATAATGAAAAATAAATAAATATACACCACATATTTGATCACTGCTATATGTTGCCCTTTTAGGGCTTTCTGCAGAGATGTAGTTCAGTGATGGGAAGGCCATCTGGCTGTTGCTAATTGAACAACTAAGCAATGACTATTTAAGGTCCATTTTACTGTGGTTTTCCCCTAACTTTTAGTCTGAACTCTAATAATGAAATGTTTGAAAATTGTTAAGTAGTTTCCTTGACTTGTTTAACACAGTGACCACTGACATTTCTTCAAACTGACATAGGATTTATGTCTCAATAACATAATAACATTTAGTGAGCACTGTGGTTTCAGAAGGATTTATGCCTGATCTGTAATTGGAGAATGACTTACACTCAGGCGAGGTAGAATTATGAGAGGCACTGCAAAGACACCAGCATCCTGCTGCTGGATTGCTTTCCAAGAGGGAGGAGAGACAGCAATATTCACTCTCTGACATCTCTCCCTGATAGATTTTTCATTAGAGAAAAATTAGAAAACTTACTTCCTTCTCTCTGCAAAACAGTTTCAAATCTCTCTGGCTCCCACTAGTTATTTCTAAGAATTCCAAATCATCTTGGACAAGACAGGAAGGAAAGCAATCCCAGGCTTTCAACAACCGACAATAATCTTCAGTTTTCATCTTATGGAGTAGGTGTCGTGGAAAGGACAATTCAATGGTCAAGTTTTTACCTTTTTAATTTTTAAAAATTTATTTTAAGAATAAAAGAAGAAAACATATTAACAAACAGACATCCATTTACAAAATAGCATAAGAACAAAACAAACAATACAGAGTTACAGACAAAGTGGTAGGAAATTAACAATGGTTGTTGTATGACATATTGATATCTTCAAAGTCGTCTCTCAGAGAAACGGAGACATGCAGTATTGATCAAACAAGTAATCATTAAGTGTTCCTTTCAGTAAAGTGATAGAAGACAGTAGTACGACTGTTAGCGGTCCTGTGTGTACATATATACGCAATTTCCCATTCTTTCCCTTCTCCTTTTCCGCACCCCAGTTGCCCCTTACTTTTGCGCATTTTCCTTTTATTTCACAATGTCTATCATACCTCCTAAATTTATTCACTCTTTCAGGTTCTTACACTAGTGAGACAATATGTTGCTTACACATGGAGGTCTTGTTTATTTCACTTATGAGAATGGTCTCTAGTTGTGACCATTTACCTATAAAAGCCTCAAGTTTATCTTTCTTTACAGATGAGTAATGTTCCATTATATAAAAGTACCACAACTTTTTTATCCAATTCTCAGTGGGTGGACATTTGGGTTGCTTCCACAATTTAGCTATTACAGATTGTGCCACTATGAACACGGGTGCACATATATTGCTATGATATGATGTTTACAGATCTTCTGGGAAAATACCCAGAAGGGGAGTAGATGGGTTGAATGGGACCTCTAGACCTAGTTTGCTGAGGAATATCCAAACTGATTTCTACAGTGGTTTCACCAGTCTGCATTCCCACCAGTAGTGGAGAAGAGTTCTTATTTCTGCACAGCTTCACCAGCATTTGTTATTGGCTGGTTTCTGAATGGTAGCCATTCTTACTGGGGTGAGGTGAAATCTCAGTGTTGTTTTAATTTGCATTTCTCGAATGACTAATGATGTTGAACATTTTTTCATGTATTTATTTGCCATTTGTATTTCTTTATATGTGAAGTGTGTATTCATCTCATCTGCCCATTTTTCAGATGGGCCTTTGAATTTGGAGGGGCTCATGGTTTTTTAATTCTTTATATGTTCTAGATAAAAGACCTTTGTCCAAGGAACAGTTAGCTAAACTTTTTTCCCAATTTGTGGGTTTTCTTTTTACTCTGCTAGTGATTTCTTTAGATGTGCAGAAACCTTTCAGTAGGATGAGATCCCAGTTGTTGATTCTTTGAAGTATTTCACATGCAGTCTGGTTTTTGTTCATGAACTCTCTGCCTATCCCGTCTTCAAGGTTTTTACCTACCTTCTCTTCCAATAGATTTAGTGATTCTGTTTTAATATTGAGATCTGTGATCCATTTTGAGTTGAAGCCAAGTTTTGTCTATCAACTTAGAGACACTCTCAGTGTCCAGGTCAATGGATGCTTCTCTCAAGTCTATTGATATCCACAACAAATCAGCCAGTAGGTTATTATGATCTCAGAGAGGTTCTAGTGCACTCATTAGGAGACTCAGATGCAGAGGAAGTCCCCGGTGGTTTAGATGCTGGGTTCTGGGGTGGGCAGAGCTGAATCTGCATCCTGGCTACACTGTCATCTAGCTCTGAAACCTTGGCCATTGCCTGATTTCTTTGCATTTCCATTTCCTCCTCTGCAAATTGGGACAATAGCATCTAACTCAGGGGATTGTCCTAGGAAAATTTGAATCTTACAATATCCAAAATGCTAATAGTGAGATCATTAAAAGAAAGCAGGGGAAAAGTAGAAGCAAGAAATTTACAAGCACTTTGAACAGCATAAAGGAATTGGATTTATCATGAGAAGCCTTAGACTTAAATTCCAACTATGTTCCTTGGTATCTATGGAAAGGGTGGCAGACATGCTTTGTAACTGATAAAAAAAATATGAAATCATTTGTGAAAAAATATATTACATGGCAGCTATTAAATGTACCGTACATTTTGTGCATTTTTGTCCTACTTTGTAAGCAAGCAGTGAAAAGAGTGGATTCATTAAAATCCTGATTACCAACCCAGTGTGTATTCCACACCATAAAGCTGTCCTTGCACACTTCTTTAAAGCAGGCACATATTCCTAGCATCCTCCCACTCTTCCTCTTAGCATCCCTTTTTCTAGCCAGGAGCTTCCTACCTCCCTGTGGATTTCCCTTTTTAAATATGGTCATAAGTTATTTTTAAAGCAGTACTTGGTTAACTTGCTGAGTAATAAAGGCAAAAACATTATGAAAACTGAGGGTACTAGAATTTTAATACAAAACAGCAAGAGGAAAAAAGAAAGCTTTAAAGACTTGAGAACTTCAGAACTATCATTTCAATGATAATCTCTAGAAAGACTTTTTGGATATTGGTCCTTTCTAGCTTTTCTCCTTTTTGCACAATGTAATCCAGTCAGGTTTCCTGTGCATTCTGTTCTCTGCATACTCTTTTGTGACCAAGCCGGTTCCCATTGACCTATCTCATTACCTTCTGCAACCTTGGTCCCTTCTATGAGGTTCTGCCCTGCACTCGCCTTCTCTGCACCGTTCTGGAGCTCACGCTGTGCACTAGTAGGATGGTGCATCCTTGTTTCCTGTGCTCTTTTTCCTTTCTTTCTCTGCCAAACACTTATTACCAGCAATGTAAATTCCCACAAAAGTTAAAATTTCTTACAATGGAAAACATTAAGATGCTTAGTATTCTCAATTTAGAGTTTAAGAGAAATCTACATGAGTTAGCAAACTTAAATTTTATTCAAGTATTTGTTTTCTAAGCAGTAAGAAATAGGAAGTGAAAAACACATGGTTTCAAAGAAATGCCTCAAAGTCACCCAATCATTATTTTTTCAAAATATTTTATTGTCCTTAGTTCTTCAGAAAGTAATAAAATTAGAACTGATTTACTGGAAGCAAAAATTTTGAAGGTGGAATAAATTGATTAAAGTGTAGATGTGGAGTTGCCGAGGTTTTTCATTTCAGTTCTGGAGTGAGTTCCTTTCTATATACCTGGGAGATTCTAAGTTCCGGCTAAAACACAGCTCAGATCTGGCCTCCACTTTCTGGGGAGACAGACTCTACATATATACAGACAATGTCAGTTTCGCAAGACAGAATTCAAATTACCTCTTTAGGTCATCCGTCTCCCTCCACTGGATACTGAGCAACACCAAGGCAGGAATGTGTCTCAGTTACTTTTACCTTTGTGATTCAGATTATTTCTTTCCTTTGTTGACATCCCAAAACAATTTTGACAGACTTCAGTACAACTACACATTATCCAGACGAAAAGAATTCTCAGTATCAATATTGTTGCATAATAGAGCCTTTCCTCATGTTCTTATAAAGAAATAAAGTCAGGGGCTTAAATCACAAACCCATGACCAACTCCTTAAAATTCTGCAGCAAACATGGGTCTTCTACATGCTCCTTTTGTCTCCCCTGACTGTCAAAGCACTTCTAAGATCTGAGTCCTTGTGTGAGTTCAGGAGTTGGTGTAAAGTGAAAGCCTTCTACAAGCTAGAAGCACAAATATGGACTGTAGCATGTGGAAGGGACAAGCTGCACGTCTCCTCTACATACATACTGCCCACTTTGCAAACCGCACAGCCCTATTGGACACTTCTAACCTAAAAGGAAAGATTTCCTCTGCTTCCCACAAAATTTTGCAAAAATTAGAGGCCTGACTCACCTCTGCTCTGCAAAGTTGCACTCTCCATTTCATGGGGCTGACCCCTGCTCATGCCCACTCTGAGCACCACTGTGTCAGGGCACAGAGATGTGACCGGTGGGAATAATTTTTTGTTTATTTGATTCTCTCTCTCTAATGACATCTGGCAGGGAGTATGGAACTTAATCAGAATAAAACTTTTACAAGCAAGGAAGAAGTATAGAACCTTACCAGACCAATACCAAAATTAGTAACACTAGTGACATCAAATGCAAAAGCCTTACTCCTTTGTAGATCACAATATGCAATATAATAACCACTGTGAATTTCCTATCATCTTGTTTTGAAATTCTGTATCATTTTTATGATTTTTTAGCATTGTCTTTAAAATTTTTAAAAGAAAGAAAAGAGTATGTCTTTTTAAAATACCCTTATATCAGTAGGAAATGTGTCTTGGCCAAACTTACTGTGGCATGGTTATGGTTTAGATATGGGATGTCCCCTAGAATCTCCCATGTCTGAAGGATAGTTGGATCTGTGGGGCACGGTACTCATCAGTAGATTAGCCTGCGGATGAGCTCATAGCTGACTTGCTGTTGGGAGATGGGACCTGGTTTACAGAGGTGGGTCACTGAGCTGTAACCTGGGAGGGTCTAGCTCTCTCTTCTGTCCCTCCTTTCTCTCCCTGCTTCCCGGCCACCATGATGTGAGCAGCTCTTTTCCCCCGGTACTTTCCTCCACGCCTTTCCTGCCTTGGAGCCAGAAAACAGTGGGCTGAATCACCTAAAAATTTATGAACCTATCTTTCTTTATGTTCTGGTTGTCGGATAGTTTGTCCCAGAGTTGGGAAAGCGACTGAGACAAATAACAATGTAATTCTAACTGAAGTCCCTTTGGATTATGTAAACAATATATTCATTTTACTAAGAAGTTAATAAATTATTTTACATCTCTATTTGCCAGTAAACTTTAATTTAGAGCAATTGAAAGTTGGAGAAATCTTCTTCTCTATTAGTGACAAGTTTGAATTTTAAAACATTAGAAAATACATTCTTTACTGCCAATTACTCCACACCTTCTAGTTAGGACAACAAAATTTTGCCAAATGTAAGAACATTAGCAAATTAGTTTAGTCAATTCATGAAAGTTTGTAATTAAAGTGTGAATTGCTGTGTTGCAAGTAGCTCTTCCCAAAAGTTCAAAATGTCTTTTCTCACAAGTAAACTAAATATATTTCTTTTTATTTTAGTTGAAAGCAGTAGTTGTATAGGAAATGGCTTGTAAACAATTTAAGAGCAAATTCATTTTCACTCCTGTGCCAATAATCATTTTCGTATAATTTGAGGCCCCATATGCTCAGTTTATTCTGTTTTCTCTAAGCCACCTATATAAGCAGTTTTACTATTTCTGCTGCTACAGTCTCTTGCCTATTGCTTTTACTTCCCCAACGCTACACACACACACACACACACACACACACACACACACACACGCATTCATACACTGCTTTTCCAACTAAAAAGTCCTCAAGACTCAAATACAAGAGTTAAATTTCAGGTACCTGCAAAACGTTTCATCCTACCAAAGCTTCAGTCATTTTCTCATTTAAATTTTAAACTTAAATTAAACAAAATCCCAAGCTTTCTTGTTTCCAAATCTTCCCTTTTGGCAAAGCTTATATTCTTGATTCAAAGAAAAGAAGGCCTTTCTTTTTAAAGGAACTCAAGGTTTCTTGGACATTGAATAGCTTTTACAAAGTACCATTTTGTTGAGTGCAAAAGAATAAGAAACAGCTGGGTTACATTTCTTTTGAAATGCACACTTAGTTAAAATTAAAGACAAAAAATAAAAAATAAAAAGCACTAGAGAAAAACACTTTTTGGTTTTGCCAAGACTCAAACCATTTAAGAAAAAGAGGGGATAAGAAAAGAGAAAAGAATAGTCTGAAATGTTTTTGCCAAACCAGTTTCCTCTTTCTGGGTACTGAACTTCATTAAGCCCAAAATAAAATAGTACAAGATACAGAATCAGTTTGAACTGGTCTGGAAACAGTTATAGGTCCAAGCATGAAGGGATTCAATAAATATTTTCCCTCTTTTCCCCTCTCTATCCCAAGAATAGTTGCAAGTAATTTTTTCTACCAGTTTCTCCTTGATAGAAGATTCCTAAACAGAAGGATTAAATTTAAATAGAAAACTATGTCCTAGTTGCTTAACTTTCTGGAAATATATTCATACTACAAATAGTAAACAAATAATAGAAGTGAGCCCATGGAATGAAAAATCGTTAGGTCCTGCCAACCTGCTTTCATCACACAACAGAAAAACAAAAAGTCAATCTTGCTGTAGAATTATAGGTAAAATGGACCCATATGTGATGATGTTGACTTCAATTCAGTTTAACAAACACTAATCACCACCTACCATGTTCAACTCATAGAACTAGTTACTATAATAGGACTTAAAAATGAGGGAAGAGCTCAAAAATAAACGGAAGAAAGAAAACTGAAAAATTTAAAAAAGGAGAACTTGAAAAAACCTCTGATTTGTCAATGCAAAGACTGGTTTATTCAATTGAAGCATTTTCAAGATGCAAAACCTTATAAAATTGTCTCTCTTTTAAACTAGTTTACAATTTGTGTATAAAAATGTCTTTACAGCTCACATAAAAGTTATGATATAATTACTTAATTATTACAGTTAAGCAGTGTTTCAGAATGGCTGGGTATTGTGTTTTATTTGACAGTTTCCCTTTAGAATTTTCAGAGCTAAGCTGACAAGAAAAATATTACTGTGGTTTTACATATTTGTCAGGCAAAAATCTAACTGCCTAGGGCCAGGGTTGGAAAAATTGATAAAAATTAATCTGTACATGCAATTTTTCATCTTTTCATTTTTCATTTCATTAGTACATATTTGCAGGTCATGCAATTTACAATAGTTTTGGGGAATGATTACACATAGATATCACAGCTTAAAACCCTTTCTCTTTGTTTAAAAACCCTTCCTCTTTCCCTCACTCCCTCCTCCTACAATTCTTCTATCCCATTTTTCATTGTTGATATTGTTAATTTTAGTGCATGTATGGCATATAGTGTTTACATTAACTGAGGCTGTTAGGTTCCTTGACACGACATATCTTTATTCTGCATATTTCCTCTTCCCCTCCTCCTCACCCTTTTGTTTATTCCCTTAGACCACTTCTGTATTGCAAAGATCCATCTCCTTATCCCCTTCAACCATCCTTGTATTCTCTTTGTTTGTACTTTGCCTAGATCAAATGAGATAAAACATAGCATTTAAGCTTGTGTGTCTGATTTACTTCATTTATCATTATATTTTCCAGGTGCACCCATTTTCCTACAAATGTCTTAAATCCATCGTTATTTATGGCAGAGTAGTATCTCCCTCTATATAAAACATTTTCTTTATTCAATCATCTGTTAATGGATATATAGCCTGTTTATAGGATTTAGCTATTAGGAGTTGTGCTACTATGAACACTGGGAAACATGAGCCTTTGGTAAACACAGTGCCTCTGTGTTTAAGGCATGGTGCTTAAATTCTTTGGGGAAAATACTTTGTAGGGATATCATTGGGTCATATGGAATTTTTAATTTCAGCTCTTTGAGAAATCTCCATACTGATTCTATAATGGTTAGGTAACACTCTAACCAACAATGAAGGAAGTTTTCTTTTTCACACAACCTTACCAGGACTTGTAATTGTTTGATTTCTTAAAGATTGCTATTATTTTTTGGAGTAAAATGGGATATTAATATTGTTTTAGTTTGCATTTCTTTAATGTTCAGAGAGGTTGAGTATTTTTTCATATATTTGTTGATCATTTGTATTTCTTCCACTGTGAAGTGTCTGTTCATTTTACTTGCCCATTTCTTGACTGGATCTTTAATTTTAGGTGGTTTAATATTTTTTATTTCTTTGTATACTCTAGATATTAGTCTTTTGTCAGATATTAGTCCTTTGTCATAAGTTTTTCTCATTCTGTAAGTTGTCTCTTCACTCCACTGATTCTTTGGCTATAGAGCAGCTTTTTAGTCTAATATAATTCCATTTGATGATTCTTGCTGCTATTTCTTGTGCAGCTGAGGTTCTGTTTAGAAAATCCTTTCCTACACCTATTTCTTCAAGGGTTTTACCTATTTTTGTCTTCCAGTAGGTTTAATGTTTCTATTTTAATGTTTGCATCTTTGATCTACTTTGATTTTAATTTAGTATGTGGTGAGAGACAAGGGTCCTATTTCAATCTTCTGCAGCACTGCTTGTTGAAAAGGCTATCTTTCCTCTAATGTGTGCTTTTGGCCCCTTTGTTAAAGGTCAAATAGCTGAATGTGTCTGGGAAATTCTCAGTTCTGTTCCATTGATCCACATATCTATTTTTATTCTAGTACTATGCTGTGTTATCACTATTTCTTTGCAGTATATCTTGCCTCCTGCTTTGTTCTTGTTGCTCAAATTTGCTTTTGTTTTCTGGGTCTCTTCTGGCTCCACATGCATTTTAGGACCTTTTTCTAGATCTATGAAGTAAGTTCTTGGTATTTTGATGGAGAATGAATTGAATCTGTGTAGAAGTTTTGGGAGTATGACCATTTTGACAATATTTATTTTACCTACTGAGGAGCTGTGGACATCTTTCCATTTTCTAACATCCTCTTCAATTTCCTTTTAAAGAGTACTGTAGTTTTCTCTTTTTTTCTATTTTTTTTTAATTTTAGAAACATAAAAGTACAAAAACATATTGAAAAACAGACACCCATAATCATAGAAAATAGTACAATCACAACTAATCTATAGACAAGGTGATATGGTCTCAACAGTTGTTGTTGCTTTATCCATTGATATCTTCGAATTGTAGATGTATGGACCCATATACAGACATGCAAATTTAGTCAGACAGTTGATCCTCTCAACAACAGAAAAAAAAAAGCAAAAAAAACCCACAAGAACCAAAAATCCAAAGACAAGAAAGAAAAGAGGCATACATCAACAAAAGCAACAACATCAACAACAACAACAACAGAAAAAAAAACACCGCTTGTTGCTGCTTTATATATTGATATCTTCGAAGTGTGTGTTCAGGCTAACACATACAGATATACACTATTAATCTAATATCCTGTCATCGATTATTGCTTAGCATTAAGTGATATAATACAATAGTAGAACCATGTTAGCACTCCTGCACATATGTATATTCATATATATTCCTATATACATACATACATACATTTTTGTCTTTTTCTTTTCTC